>PVIU01007309.1:0-93869 GCA_004026605.1 Ondatra zibethicus | reverse complement strand
AGCCTCTGCTAGGGTCCTCTTAGCAGATCTGTGGTCTGTGGTCCTCCCAGTCATTTGGCTTTATCAGTACTTCATGTCAACCAGGCCCTTTACTTCCATGGAACGCAACCCACTCTCTTCTGACCTTAGATTTGCCTGCTTACATGCTCTGGCACACAGAATGGGGGCTCAGGAATGACTAGTCTCTTCACGATCTCTTTCCAGAGGTTCTAGCCTGCCTTTTTGAACAGAAAAAATGATTTGTGATTGGACATAGTTCCCTTTGAATATCAACTGGATCTAGGGCTGGGGGCATTCACAACAGTCCTGCACCAGGACATGTCCCTTTATCTACCCATGTCTTTCTGTTGTTCTTTCCTTAAGTAAGAGCTCACAGTATGGTGCTTATTTTAATGGCCTCGTTTGCACATATTCAGTGACTCAGAATGTTCTACTGCCTTTTCTTTGACAAAGAGTTGAGAAATACTCCTGTTGTGCCATCTCCTCATCCCCCTAAACTGCTGCCTGTGTTTGTGTGGAAACCAAACCCCAGCACCACACTGTTGAAATGAACACCCAGTAACCCCCTGGGGAACTGTTAAGTCATGATACAGACTTCGGGATGTTCCGTATAAAATGACAAATAATAAATGTTGTTAACAACAACAACAATAAGAACCAAAGCAATGGAAACAGAAGTACAGATCTGGGAGCCAGTAAAGGTCAGGGCCATGTTGTCAGCCATACACTGAGGTGAGGAGCGAACAGGGTCCCTTGGGGGAGAAGTCGTGCTCAGGTACCACAGCCATTAGCAGAGGGGCAGAGGCTGATGGGGTCTCAGCAGAGTTCCCCACAGGATTGGCGCCTGCAGCAGCCCAAGACAGACAGCACAGGTTCAGGCTCTGTTCTAGATCAAGTTTACTTTTGCCAGCGAACCCAGGCTATCCTAGAACACAAAGACCCTAGATTTTGAAGCCTGTATCAGGTGTGAGAGGGGCCAACCAGAAACATTTGTGCCCACTGAAAGAAAGTTTGAAGTGCCTTACTTGGCTGTTTACTAATTCTTTACCTAAGGCATTTCCCAACACCAAATTAGAACAAGACAATTTCTTTTTTTCCTGTAGTTTTTTTATTCTTTGACAATTTCATATGTGTATATAATGTGTCTTGGCCATTTTTTCATTCCCCATTTTTCTCTTGCCCCCTTCCCCTGCTGAACATCTTCTTTTCTCTTCTTCTTCTTTCTTTTCTTTTTTCTCTTTTTCTTTCTTTCTTTCCTTCCTTCCTTTCTTTTTTCCTTTCTTCCTCCTTTTTTTCTTTTTTGAGACAGGGTTTCTTTATAGCTTAGAAGCACGTCTTGAAACTCACTCTGTAGACCAGACTGACTTTGAACTCACAGATATCTGCCTGCCTCTGCCTTCCGAGTACTGGGATTAAAGGCATATGCCCCCACCTCTCGGCAAACCCCTTCTTTTCAACAAGGTCCACTCCTATTTTTAATGTGCTTTTATTTGTATGTATGAGAGAGAAGAAAGATACAGGAGAAGGGGGCCGTTAATGAGGGTGGTTTGTGTTAGAAAGGGTTGTTTTATTGGAGCATGGGCAACTTGCCAGTGGCTACACTACTGAAGAAAATAACACTCCTTTGCTGGCAACCACTAACTACCACAACTCTTCTGGGAGGAAAGGGGACTAAGGAACCCTACCCATCACAGAATGTTGAGAGATTTTTGCCAGACTTGTGCAAGCAACTCCAGCTGTTGCATGTGCAAAGCCATGTCATGTCAAAAAGAGCAGTTTACAGCACTACTCATCTATGGACTCTTACGCTCTTTCCACCCTTCTCTTCTGCAATGCTGTGATGTCTTGTGTAGGGATGAGCACTCACTTCCACATGGCGGCCAGCTACGAGCCTCTGCATTAACAGCCAGTGCAAACAGAAGCTTGTCAGCCCAAGGCTCAGCACACGAGTCCATGTGTATAAGCACAAACATTCTAAAGGCAGTTTGACACTACGTCCGGTTAGCAGAACAAGTAAGTTCTCTCTGAGGGCCTATAGCCTTGCCAGCTATGGGCTTTTGACCAGGTTTAGAGTACTAGGAATCAGTTCTCTCCTGTGGAGCAGGCCTCAAATTCATTAAGAAAGCACAGAATGGCTCTTTCTAAGTCAGCATGTGTTTGCCACATCGCACTGTATTGTGCATGTGGACAGTGGTCCTGTTTTATCAGAGGGGGCATGCCAAAAATCCCAGTGGATATCTCAAGCTATAGATAACACTGAACATGACATAGTTTATTCCTATACATACATGCCCATGAAGAAATTTAATTTATAAATTATATACAATAAAATATTGATGCAATAATTATTAAATAGAACAATTTCTAATGTTCCATTCTAATGTCTACTTTTATTGTCGTCTGGAGCTGGAGAGAGCCTTAGTAACAGGAAGGGGTGTTTCTACAGGGAATCGCGGAACGACTGCTGCATACATGAAACCGTATTCTCTTCTTTATTGGGTTGTTAACTTTGTTTTCATTCCTAAACTAAATTAAAATACTGAGTTTTAAAATCTTATCCAAGTGAGCAAGTAAAAAGGTACATTTTGACTGACACTTTTCTGACCCATCCGATCAATCTGATTTGATTAAACATAAGTAGTGGTAGAAAACGCAGCTTTATCAAATAGAAGTGTTACTATTCCCCACTTTTGTATTGTTTTCTGCTACAGGCTTTTCCATGGTCTATCTCTATAAGCCTAGAGTCATCTCAATGCCAAATCTTCAGAATTTTTCCAGTTATTCTAGTGAGATCTTACACTTACCTATCTTTATTCAATAAATAGCTATTTACTTAATCCCTATTCTGTGCCAAACATTCTAGACAGGACGAGAAACAAGATTAGGGTAGGCTCTAGTAGCTTCATCCAATTTATAATGTAAAAGACAGAAAATGGGCAGGCTAATAAAAAATGTCAAAAAGCTGTAGGTGCTGTGTTAAAAAAATTAAACATGGGAATGAAACAGAGGAAGTGCATGTGTGGGATCCAGTTTAGGTCACTGTGTCCTGATGGCTGTTCAGCATGGGGATAGATAAACAAAGGCCTGGCTGGTTGAAAAGAGATGGGAACGTCAGTCTAAGCAGATGGAATGACCAGTGAAAACAACCCTAAGCCATCAAAAAGCTGAGTGTGTGGAGGGAACACAGGCAAGGCCATGTACTAGGGTAGACAAAACGAGAAAGGGGAAGGGGAGATGCCTTTCGAAAGATGTGAGCTACCAAGATACGGAGAACCCTGCAAGTCACAGTGAGAACATCTTCATGGCAAGACGCTAATTAGAACAGAGATGTGATGATTTTCGTATCTTACAAGGTCTTTGTGCCTGGGGTTAGAGATGAGAAGGACATGGAGACCAGGTAGAGGGCAAGTCTGGGTAGCGCGGCAGGAGAGAGCATTCTAGTAAAATAGCATGGGTGGGTGCGCTGATAAAGTCTGAGATTTAGAAAGTAAGTCCATAAGGTGAAAGGACTCAAAGAAAACTTCTAGATAAGAAGTTAAATGAAAACATAAATTTAAATGGGAAATTCTGAATTAAGAGGAGCACAGGGATAGGAGATGAAGAGAGAAATTCAATATTCTACTTTGGACACAGAGAAATTCATCTTATTCAAATTATTCTACTTTGGACACAGTGACTTGAGAAGGATTTATGGAGTGTCATGGTGACACATCGTGAGGTAACCTGGAGTTTAGGTGCATATTCCAGTCCAGACTGGAGATTTAGGAGGCATAAGATTTAACTATCAGGCTCAAAGAGATCATATCTAGAGATGAAAGGACTGAGAACCACTCCCAGAGACTCCCAAGGTTCGGAAGTAAGGAACAGAAAACACATTGTCAAAGGACACTGACCAGGAAGCCAAGGAGGTGTGAGGAAACCAGAAACATGAGGAGTCCAAGAATCAAAGTGAATTAGGTCAGAGGTCTCATGTCTTATCATTTACTATTAGTACACCTACTTCTCATCCATAAACAAGCATTTAAACATAGGTGGCACCACCTCACCTCAACAAAGTTTCACTCCAAAACCTACTGAAAAGATATTTACTATGTCTTTGGACTATCTTCCAGATACCTGTGGAGTTGACACCCTCTCCCAAATTGTCCAGGGAAAGATGGACAAAACCAAATCTTATTTATATAAAGCATTTATTTTTCTGACTTTTCCAAAATAAATGCTTTCACTGTTTCAATCATCTAGCATTGGTTACCCTGTGCTGAGAACAGTGTATGTTTAACAGACATGCGCTCCTGAAAGAAAGGTGGACTACAGAGAGCAGATTTCTAGGTGTGTACTGAACAGCATTCCCCACTTTTCTTGCAAATGTTGCCTTGCTCTTAAAACCAAGAGGGGTTTGGTTTCTTAGCTATACACCCGAATATAACTCAGATCAGCTATTGAAAACACTAAGCAACTGAAAAACTGATTGTAGAAATAAGAGCACTACATGTTACCACCTTCCAGCTCTTGCTAAGCCTTGAGAGTTGTAGCTAATCAGTTAGTAACACTAAAAGACTCCTTTTATGGAGGCTTCCCCACAATCAATGAACTCATTTTATGTAAATATTTAGCCAGGCAATAAACTGGACAGCCTATATTATTCAACAGCAGCCTCAAAAGGCCCTCCCGATTTATATACACAGCATTTTGGTAGAGTAATACATTTTACATGCATGACATGGTCAGCAATAAATATACTAGGGTAGGTCAAACCCTATTTGGTTCTTTGCTTTTAACTGTCTTGGGCTTTGTGTGTTTCTTTAATCAGCTGGATGATTTAGATAAACAACATGTATTAGTCTCTGGAAGTATAATATGCCTTGAACTTTCTCCAGATATTCATTCCCATTCATCATCATAATAGTTGCTCTCCCTGGGCTATCATTAAGATTAGAAATGTCACTGAACCATTTAATGATATTCCAGAAGACTGGACAGACTTTTCATGCCTTGATAAATTGTGATCATTCAGCTTAGACCAATGAAATTGGATATCCTTTAATGTGTCTGATGGCTGCATGGAGTTTGGGAAAAACACTGTAGCCTCAAAATGGCTTCAGAGAAGATCCATTGGGGAAAGATGTGTGACTTATGTAAAAATTGATTAATGAGTTGGTATAGAATCTGATAGCTAATTGCAATGGATATTATTTCTTCATCCATACTGCTAAATATGGTTCTGTCTAGTAATTAGGTAACTCATTAGAATCCTTATGAAATGATTTTTTTACTCAATTTAGATGTCAAAGAATGAGATCTCCCCCCAAGTTGACTTTGAGATGCTCACACCAGCTGATGGAGAGGAAACCACTTAAAAAGCCATGATTAGCTTGCATTCCAGCCACCTGAGAGTAAAGGAAAACATATTGCTTCTCCCTGTATCTCAAGTGACTACTGATGGAATGAAGACTCTCTCATGTCTGTAATACAAACAAATGCATATGACATTTGGTCTCACAAATATCTTGATTTCACAGGCTGAAACTATTATCGTTGCTCTGCTTTAGAGCTAACTGATGATATTATCAGCACACTTAAATACTCTTTAAGGCAAGCATATAGCTCAGTAGCAGAGTACTTACATAGAATGGATGTAGTCCTGGATTCGATTACCAGTAACATCAAAATCTTAAAAAGGTAAAATATGAAAGTCTTTTAAAATATATTTTAAATTGGTGCCTTTGTGTGTCTGTGCAGACAAATACAGGTGCCCGTAAAGACTAAAAAAGGACACTGGCTCTCCTGAAGCTGGAGATACAGGTGGTTTGTAAGCTGCTTGACCCAGGTCAAGGAACTAAACTCAGGTCTTCTGAAAAAGTAGAAGTGTTCTTAAGTGCAGCCCTATAAATGCAATTTTTAAGTTCATCTACAAATATCACCGAGAAAACAGGATCAGCAACAGAAATTGGAGAGAGAAAGAGAGAGAGGAGAGAGAGAAAGGAGAGAGAGAGGAGAGAGAGAAAGGGGAGAGAGAGAGAGAGAGTATACATTCACAGTGTTTAAAGTCCAAGAACTACTTTAAATTTCTGGCTGTACCACTAACAGTTTTCACAAGTTTCTTACAGAAATATCCATTTCTCCATTTATTTGTCAAATATTTATTCGGCATGTATATTCTTGGGATATTCTTGGGATATATGAGAAGGTGGGAAAAGCGGATATAGGGATTTATTCCATTGCAGGTCTTGTTTAATATGACTTCCCTCCTTCAGAACAGCTAGATGTGTCAAGTGAGAAACAATTCCTGGGAGCCATGAATTGAGGGTCTCATAGAATATCACTCCTGGCCTGCCAGAGGCAGAGCAGTCCTCTGAGGAAGACCTGGGTAGACTCCTCAGGCAGAGATGTAGACAAGCATTCTTGGAAATAAACTACAGGGCTCTGGAAGTAGTGGGGCTCAAGGGCCCTGGAGGAATGCTAGAGAAACAGAGCAAAGGAAAAGTCTAAAACTATCACGTCTACTCCACCAGCCTTCACAAACCCATGTGGCCCAGGGTTTACCAGCAGTACACTGGTAACTCTTCTCATTAAGTGGCTTGGATCTAACCCTGAGTTTTCTCAACTCCAACTGGTGTATATTCTTGTGTATCTGTAGGTGTAGCTTCCACATCTCATGAATTAGGTGAAAATTACACATCTGAAAAATAGTGAGTTCATAGTTCAAGTAGAACAAGTCCCTAAGCATGAAGGAATTCTTCATTGGGCTGCTTTCACACTCAACTCTCCTGAGTCTCAAGATCTTGATTAATAAACCTGCAGCTCCTACTATAGTTATGTGTGTTGCCTAACTTTTGTTTTTATATGTACACTTTGTTCCTCTCTCCTTTACTGCTTTATTTCTTCACTTCCAACCTACAGTTTGTTGAGCTTGAATAGAGTGCTTTTGCTGCAGCAAATCTGATATGGTATTTCTTGGCCATTTTTTTCTTCTTTTGAGAACTATCTGTTCAGATCCATAGCTCATTGTTTTAAATGGGTCATTTGGTTTTTTGACTCCGCTTTTTTTTTTTTTTACTTCTTTGTATATTCTGGATATTAATCCCCGGTCAGATGTATAGGTGGAAAATATTCTCTCCCATTCTGTGGGCTTCCACTACACGTGGGTGATTATTTCTTTAGCTGTGCAGAAACTTCTGAGTTTTATGAAGCTCCACTTGCCGATTGAAGGCCTTAATTCTTGGGAAAATAGAGTCCTACTCGCAAAGTCCTTTCCTACACCTCTGTCATTTATGGCACTGCATATGTCTTCTCGCGGTTTCATGGTTTCAGGTTTCATATTTAGTTCTTTGATCCACTTAGAGTTAGGTTTTGTACAAAGTGATAAATGCAGGTCTAATTTCATTCTTCTGCATGTGGACATCCAGTTTTCCCAGCACCAATTGTTGAAAATGCTTTCTTTTCTCCAGAGTATGTTCTTGCATCTTCATCAAACATTAGCTGAAGTTATGTGTACATACGTGTGGGCTTTTGATTTTGTTCCATTGGTTACATGTCTGTTTCTGTACCAATACCATATTGTTTTTATTTCTATGGCTCTGTAATATATCTTATGATCTGGAATGGTAATTCCTCCAGCATTGTTCTTTTTCCTCAAGATTGTTTTTGTCTTCCTGGGATCTTTCATGACTCTGTATGAATTTTAGGACAGTTTATTTTCTTCTGTTTCTGTGAAAAATGAGATGGGGATTCTGATTGGTATTGCAAGGCATCTGCAAATAGCTTAGGGTACAATGGCTATTTCTACCATTTCTACCACTGTGAATAGTGGCATATTTCAGTAGTTTTGAAAGGAAAATGGCTGGCTCACAGTATTGGCAGTCTGGACTTTATAGACATTTGCCCACCTATGAATTTGTTTGCTATCAAACAAATTCAAAATCAGAATGTTGCCCTTCAGACAGTCATCCCTTCCTATCTTGAATTTTCAGATTTACGATGTTAAAATCAGCACAAGGGAAAATGTGATAATTTTTACATAATAATAAAGTGGTATTAATTCTACCAACACATGAGTGTGAGAGATATTTCAATTTTCTAGTGTCTTTCTTCTCTCTTTCTTCAGTGGTTTAAAGTATTCATTTTAGTCCTAGATATTTTATTTTCTTTGAGGCTATTATGAATGAAGTGTGCATTTATCTCTATGTATGCTTGTTGTTGATATATAGAACAGCTATTAATTTGTATAAGTTGATTCTGTATCCTTCCACCTTGTCGCATATTTTTTATCATTTCCATAATTTTTCCAGTAGAACTTTGGGGGTCTCTAGTGTATAGCATGTCATCTGCAAGGAAGAATAGTTTGAACTTCTTCTTTTCCTATTCGTATCCCTTTACTTCTCGTCTCCTACCTTATTGTTCCAGCCAGTGCTTGGAGCATAATATTGAAAAAGAGTGGGGACAATTTTGTTTCCTTCCTGACTTCAATGGGATTGCTTCACTGTCCCTGGAAATTACAAAAGTGCAAATCAAAATAACTCTGAAATTTCATGTTACCGCAATCACAATGGCAGAGACAACAAATGCTGGAGGGGGTGTGGGGAAGGGGCAGCCCTCATTCACTGTAGGTGGGATTGCAGACTATTACCGTCATGATGGAAATCACAGTAGACTTCTTAAAACGCTAAAAATAAGTCTACCATATGACCCAGCTGTACCATTCTTTGGAATAAGCCCAAAGTACTTGGCACCCTACTCCACAGATGCATGATCACCTGCTTTATTCACAATAGTTAGGAAACAGAAACAACCAGAATGTCCTTCAAGTGATGAATGGATAATGAAAATGTGGTACACATACATTGTGTAATACTATTCAGCTGGGAAAAAAAACATAAAACCATGAACTTTGCAGGTAAATGGATGGAACCAGAAAAGATCATATTTAGTAAGGGTACCCAGACCCAGAAAGACAAATGTCACATGCTTTCTCTCATCGGAGATTCTACTTCCAAATCTTCAGATGTGAGTATATATCCTGGAGTAACTTCAGAAATCAGGGCAGCAAAAAGGAATCATTGCCAAGGTAGGGATGCCAGAAAGCACTAGAAAGGGATTAGCACAGTATAAGTTACCTGATAGGGAAGTAGGGGGACCTAGTTAGGGATGGGAGAGAGATGAACAAAGAAGGCATAAGGAGTGTAAGATAACACTATGGATGTCTGAAAAAAAAGTCATAAGGAACTATTCTATTAAAAACCTACCTAAATTACCTATAATGAGTATAAGTCAGTGTATAATATATGTACTTTAAACTCTCCCATCTAGGCTGACAATTCTTCCTTCAAGAGCCAAAGACCATCTAACAACTGCTCTCCACCAAATGCCTTGTGGGATAACAAGGGAAGAGTAGTCCTGTTTCCTCGGTGCCACATACCCAGAGTAATCTTCTATCATGGAAACTGGCGAAGAGAGTGGAGCAATGGTTCAATGCCACAGACTCTCACTGTTCTCAGCCAGTTCTGGTAGATGTTCTTGAATACTGTTTCCTCATTTCCTGTTACTTGTGTTCACAGTGTGAGGTATAACTCACATGCTTCCCATTTGTACAACTAATTGCCTCAAAAACACTTACTACAAAGACCCTTCTTCCCTCTACTGCTTTGCTATGCCATATTTGTTGAAAGTCAATTGATCATATACTTGCAGTTCTGTTTCTGGGCCCTGTGTTCTTTTCAATTGTTCCTTTTTCTTAATGTTTGTGTCAATACCAAGACATAGTCCTGATGAGTATGCTTTATAGTAAGTGTTGACATCTTGTAGTGCCTGTCACTATTGTTCTGGTCATGGAGGTCTTGGCTACTACCAGTCTTTATATCTCCGTATAAATTTCAGAATAAAGTATCAGTTTTCACAGACACTCACATCTGGTAAGGATTCTGTTTTGGCTGCTATTCAGAGGATGAGGAAAAAAAAGACTATAAGAGCAAGAGGTCTTCCTGAGAAAAGAGCAGATAATCAACCCCATTGGTGAGTTTGTCCTGAGCCCTTCTTCACTCCCTTCCACATCCCCAAGAATCTGTAACATCTCTTAAAAATACATTTTTCTTTTTCCAGTTCTAGAGATCAAACTGGTGCCTTGAACATGCTAAGCAGGTACCCTGCTCAGCCACTGAGCTGCATCCTCCAGTTCCACCTTTCTTCCTATGGCCTTCTGGATTATAAAAAGAATTTTCAAATGCAGTCTTTGTACCGACTCTTACCTTGAAGACTGCATGATGTGCACACTAGTCTCTATTTTGTTTTTTGCACTTAATTTATTCTGAAGTTATTCCCATAAAAACATAAAGAGAAACACACCTTTCATTTTAACACCACATACTATTCTGATACAGATAAAGCAGTTAATAATTCCATAACCATGTAGTAATTATTCATTTCCTTCAATAATCTATCATGGATACTCCACAACAAATGTCCTTGCATCCATATCACTTTTGTACGTGGTGGATGCCGCTGGAAGATTCCTGTAATTGTGTTGCTGAGCTGCAGGGTAAACTGATATCATCTGGGTAAATACTGACAAACTGCTCTGTCTTCACAGATAAGAGATAGTGAGTATGAGAGAAAAGGGAGGGGGGGTGAGGCACTCTGGGACTCTTACATTTTAGCAGAAACATTTGAGTGTTGATTTCAATACAGTTACCAAGGTTTTTAGAAAAGACAGGGCATCTAGGAGTAAGTTATATGAGGCATGAAGAAAGCCAGGATAGCATTCTGGGGGCAGCTTCTGTTGTACTGTGGCCTAGCTTTTCCTGACACGCATGTTTGAAGGAAGTCTACCTAGGTCCTAAGAATCTCAATTTAACCCTGTGCCCTTAGTTGGACAAATGTGGAAGGTGTGGCCCCCAGAAAATAAGAGGTGTGTTTAAGTCCACACAGAGGCATGTGGCAGGCGCAGAGCCAACCCTTGATACATTATATTTCCTTCAGTTCATTGACAGACCACCCAATCTGGAAGGCAGAGGACCAACCCTTACTCTGAATTTGTTGCATACAAGTGAAAGGCTTTGCAGGTGTAGGTGACATGGATCTGGTGGTAGGAGAGTGGAAAACATTTCCCAGTTGTATTCAGAAGAGATGCATGGCAAAGATGGGGCAAAGGATGGACATCTGAGGCACTAGAGGGATTCCATTCAGTTGGGGACATTTTTGAAGACAGCCAGAACTTAGGGAATGTGGGTGAGGGCTGAAGGCAACCCTCAGCCAACAGACAGAAAAGAAACGGACATCTCAGAATCCCATACATCAGAATGGGTATGATTCACACCGGTATGAACCCACTAGAAACAAACCATCGCTAGTTCTTCCTAAAAGGAGTGCAGGTCTGTCACCTTCGACCTTGGGAGTCGTAAGTAATGACACAATCTAGGGGGAACCAAACTTCTTATTGGATGAATTATAAGAAAAAAAAAATGACGTTCTTAGCAGCTGGATCTGTAGCAACTTGTTATTGCTGCAAAAGGCCATTAATATACATCTCCACCCTGTTTCCTCCATGTCACTCTGAGGAACCTTCATGTATACAAGCAATTACTGAGAACCTACTCAGTGCTAGGCACTTAGGACAAAGAGGTATCACAGAATTAGCATATACGGCACAGAAATCTGTTTTCAGGGGAGGCCCACAAGCCAGCCTTGTATGTTACTGTTCTATGGTAGGTTAGAAAGAAGATTGCTGGATGGAGGGCGGTAAGGAAGATGATCAGGGATGACCTACAATGAAGGCAATTACGAGAGCGAATCTTCACTGTCCATGTGATCAGATTTAGAATCACCATGGAAACACACCTCTGGGTTTAACTGAGAAGAGCCACTCCAAATGTGGGGTCCTGGACTACAGAGAAAGCCAGACTTCCACATAGTCACATGGCTCTGCTTCTTGACTGTGGATACAATGGGATCAGATACCTCAAGTTCCGTAACCAGGCCTTCCCCTTTCCTTATCACAATGGACTATATCCTCTCAAACTGTAAGCCAAAACAAACTCTTTTATTAGTTGCTTTCGCTTTTGCTCTATGTGGTGCTACACTTTGCCTGAGGAGATATGATTCACATACTTATTCGCCACAGACAAGGAAAAAACAGACTGAAGCAATGATGACACCAGTCTTGGTGAACCAATCAGTTTATTGGAATTACTTGTAGGAGTATGCCAGCGTGGCTACTCTAGGCAGCTGCAGCACTGAATGCTTTCCCACCATGAGTGACTACTCATTAAAGACAGAACTCCAGATCTCTGGCAGGTTGGAATCTCTTCTAAGCAGGGAAGGATCATGTAAATGTAGTCACTTTCTGAGAATTGTGAGTTGTTTACTTCCAAAGTCTTTTTGTAGGGGGCGGGGGCAGGTGTTTTTCTGTGTAACAGTTCTGGCTGTCCTGAAACTCACTTCATAGACCAAGCTGGCCTTGAACTCACAAAGATACTTCATGAGTCTTAACAGCCTCCTTTCAGAACTTTCCAAGTCATAACGAGTTTCCCCCAATATGGAATATTTCAATTTAGATAAACACAACTTACGTGGCAAAGAGTTTATTTTGGCTTACAGATGTCATGGTAGCAGGATCTTGAGGGTACTAGCCACACTGCCTTCAGTCAGGAAGTAGAAACTGTTAATGCTCACCTCATTTTCTCCTTTTTATTCAGTCCAGGACCCCTAGCCAAGGAATGGTGAGGCTCTTAGTTATGGTGGATCTTCCTACCTCAGGTAGCCTAACCTAAGTAGATGCTCACAGGTCTGCCCAGACAATAACCTAAGATGGATAACCCTTTAGAAGCACGGGTGGAGGCTTATGTCCTAGCTGATAACAGACCCTTCCAAGTTGACAATCAAGATTAAGTATCATACCCTGCTCCCCTAAGTTGCTTCTTCTCAGGTACTTTGTCACAGAATAAGAAAAGTAACAAATACAGTGATATTCAACAAAGAGTGGAAGGAAATGGAGAATCAACCCACGTGGATTCATCTGTAAACTTTATTAATAACCTCAGCATACTAGGAGCTAAGGCAAAAGATCACAAGTTTGGGACCAGGCTAGGCTACTATAGAAAGACCTTGACTCAAAAATATGTGATGCTTCTGACATGCTGCAAGAACAAGAAGGCCAGGGTAGGTAGAGCTGAGTAACCAAGGGAACAGAAGAAAAAAAGGTTATAGAATAAGAGAAAGCTAATTCCAGGATTCTGAAGGACTAAAAAGCAAAGTACAATAAAAATTCTGAATTTTCACACCATGATCTTACTACTTTGGGCTCCAGTGGACAACTGACTGTTGGAGAAAGAATGGAAACAGAGAGGCAAACAGATGATCTGGATGGTATCAGTAGAGATGGTAAATGGACTCAGCGTGTACTTTAAAGCAGAGACAACGAGACTCAATGATGAACAGATTGTGGAATAGGAAAGAAGGTAAAAATTCAGGGATGTCAAGTCAGAGGTTCCCTGTGAACTTGGCTTCTGGTACTATTGAGCGTCTCTGGTTCCTTTCTTTTGAACCTGGGCTGTCCCAGGCAACTTGATGCAAATCACAAAAGTAATGCTGGGCCAGTCTGTACCCAAACCTTAGTCCTAAGCGATGTCTGCTTTTGTACTCTTGAAACTCTTGAGATCTTTCAAGTAGGTGACATGGACAGAGGAATCCTGAGCATGTAGGAAGAATGAAACATGGATATGTTATATGGGTCCAGCCTCTAGGTCACCCTTCAACTGAGCATAGCTCATCAGGGACTACCATAGAGGGAAGCTAAGCCCAGTTCCAGAACTGAGAACAAATTGTTTAAAGCTACTAAAGTCTAGGGTGACTTATTCAGCCTTGGGACTATCAATAGATATCAATAGATGACCCAAGAATTTCAGCCAGAGCACCTAGAGGATGGAGTCAGCATTAACTAGAGGGGATGGCATGGCTAGCAAGTTTGGGAACAAAATTAAAATCTTATTGCTTCTACATGAGGCAGGTGGACACCAAGTTTTTCTTAATACATATGCTCTCTTAAACACTGATGGTGCTTCGAAGATTTGAAGAGGCCCCTCTAAGAGTGATTCTTAGGATGCCTATGGAATAGCAGAAGTTACAAGAGGGGTTATTTCAGTTTTCCTTTTTCCGATTCTGAGGCTGTTAGTCAGAGAAACCCTTATGATCGCGCATGGCAAGGTCTCTCGCCTGCCCCTGGTTTTGCCTGTTGTGGTTTTAGGGCTTTGGTAACAGCATTATGCAAAGGAGAATCCACTGAGCTCACGTTCCCTCCACACTTTCCACAACCAGTCATGGTAAACCACCTAGGGCTTGGCTGATGGGCTTCTGGAGGCTGAGTGGGCTCCTTGGAGAGAAGCCCTGGCCAATGTTAGATTTAATCCTTCCTTTGGACAGCAGCCTGTGGGAAAAGAGAAGCTGCCTGGGCAGCCTGGTCAGTCTCTCTGATCACAGACATCTGCGCTAATACCTTGCAGGACCTGAACCCAAACTATGTTGAGGAAAGGCCATACATTACTTAGGAATTCTTAATGTCCCAGAACAAATGTGAATTTAAAAGGAATAATTTTACACTGCCAATCCGCCATTCACTCTCACTAATAGCCCATGACATTCACCCAATCATATGTTTTTCCTCTTAAAAGGATTCTTTAAAAGGTTTATAACATACACAAGGGTTTCCTTCTTCTGGGCTGTCTTCTCTTGTGTCAATGTTCCTAGGAATGAAGAGCAGCTATTATTTAGATTGCCTTTGAGGTCTTCTATCCAAGAATTAAACACAACAGCTTCTTGAAAAAGCCCCTGGCCGGTCTCCCTATGCAGCTTTGGCTGAACTTAAACTCATGATCATATGAGGTTGTTACTGCATGATCATCATGGAGATGTGTTCATGGCATAGTACTCTGCAACTGGCCTGGGCTCTAAGGTCCCTTAAAGTAATACGTGCCTTTGGGTAACCTTTCCCCCAACATCTGTCAATACACTTCTAGCTCTGTTCTAAGATGCACACCATGCCTTGTGGAAATCCTGGATAAGTTGTTCTTCAGAGTCCATATATCTACCATCTCCTTAAAAATGTTCACATGTCAGCAGTACAGGGCCTGCCAACTAACTCAGATGCAGATTTTTCTCAACTTTGATGGCACATCTGGAGTTGTTTTAGAGAAGTGCTAATAGGCCATGACATTCACCCAATAAGGGATACCTATGGAGGGCTGTGCATAGAGACTGGAAAAGTTTCCATGCATCCCAGAGGTGCAGATATTCACCTTTACTTGTTTGGGGCACACTGAAAAAGTATAGTCTAAAGACAGTGGTCTTCTGAGATGCCCCATTTAGGACTGAGAATACTGAGTCTCTTATAGGTGTAGAGACATCTAGGCCAGCTGTGGGTCTCTTTGTTGATTACCATATACTGCAAACAGAAGCGTCTCTGATGAGGGCTGGGTTGTACTAATCTGTGAGGATAAAACAGCGAGTCATCAGGAGTCAATTTAATATTATGTCCATTTAGCTTTTGTGCATTTTAAAAATATACATTTCTAGGATTAAAAAAAAACTAGCAGAAAAATTCAAGAACACATAAAAAAATTTATACACCGTGATGATGTCCAATTCATTCCAAAGATTCAGGGACGGTTCAACATTTGTAGATTGAACACGGTATTCAGGTTAAACAAACCTGAAGTTGTTTATTCAGGTTCAGATACTGAATAAACACCCTGAACTTGAATAAACAACCCATTGTATAAATAGACTAAAGGACAGAACAGACAGACCATCTCATCAGCTGCAGAAAAGGTCTTCAATAAAATTCAACTTCATTCAATAACAAACATTCTGAGAAAACGGAAATACAGGGAACATATCTCAACATAATATAAGGAATGAATATACAGGAAGCCCACAGCCAACATCATCCTAAATGGAGAAAAATTCAAATAATTTTCATTAAAATCAGGAACAAGACAGGAAGTCCTTTTCCCTTCATCTACTGTGTAAAAAGAACAATCATATTATGGGGATTGTGAATAGCCCAAGGAGATGACCACATATCTGTAAACCAAAATTAATTAATTACCTTTGCTCCTAAAGAAACACTGTAAATTAACATTTGGAACTTATTTATGCATATTGCAAATACAGTTCCAACAGGCATATAAGCAGATATCCCAAGTCAAGTTCATATTTAGAAGAAGAGATCAAAATATAAGGGGCCTGCTACAGGCAGACCCATGAAGGAGACAAGCAAGGATGACAAAGTCACATGGTCACCACTGTCCTGGAGAGCACAGTGCACCACCTGTGTGAGGAGTGGTCATAGCCTGGCTCTCACCAAGTCCTGGAAATGTACCACTTTCAAACCCAGAGCAGGGTTACAGTGATGCTCTTAAGAAATCCAGACCAAGTTTTTTGTACTAAGAGATTAAAGCATCTAATTCTTGGCTCCTAAAAAGATTGAATATAGGCATAACAGCCAAGGTCATCTATATTAAAAGCAGGCTTCTTGAAATATAGCTTGAGAGCCTGGGTAATATCTGTGAACTGGAGAATAAAGTTATTTTCTTATCTGCTTCTACCTTTTCTACTTTTGTGTGAAGTCAATTTTACATCTGTTGATATCTTTTGGGTTCAGTACCTGAAACTGAACATGACTGTATAATGAAAGAATTTATAAACACACTTCATTTTTGCTTCCAAGATTCTGCATAGCAATTTACCCCTCCAAACTCCACAATATCTCTTACAAAGACATATTTAGAATACTGGAGAGAAGTCTTGACAAACTGTTCTTAGAAGGTTAGTATCCTATTGTGCTGACCAGTTTTTAAACTCTTCATAAAAGGAATCTTAAACAAACTCAGATTTTAAAATATGAATAGAGTAAGTCAGAAGGAGATGAAAGAACTGGCATTCCTGGTGAAATCGGTCAGAGGATTTTCAGACTCCACATGTCCTGATAGTTTTATGTGATCCAGTCCAGCTCCTTAAAAAAAAAAAAATCCTGCCAACAGGTAACAGGTCTTTGAAAGCATTTGAAACCAAAGGCTCCCCACCAGCCAGTCCATCTCTTCCTAAATTCTCGGCCTCATTAAGAATGAGAAACAGATACTATGGCACCAACCTGTCTACAAGAACACAGCGAGGCAAATGTAATTGCCTGTACAAGGAATATAAATCAGCAGCTTTCAAATCATTCATATTTACACCCTCTTCATTTTGGTTGTCTTTCCTTTATAATTTGGCCATACATCCATGTCAAGTATATAATTTCATCTGAGGCTTTATCAGTTACCGCCCAGAGCCATGATTATATGTTGCAAGGAAACTTCCTCCCCCTGAGCAAGTCTATCTTTAGTATCTTCTTGATAACCACTTCTTACATTGAAAAAAGAAATAAATAAAAGGAAAGTCTGGGTTTTCTTATGTGGCTCCAGAGTCTCTAAATATAACATTTAGGAGCAATTTATCAACCACCACCATTGAGCTTTCAGCTGCCACTCCAACTGTTCAAAGCAAAGTGTTTCTGCTTATTCCCTTTGTTATTTTTATCAAGTTGCAATGGAAATTGTAGGTGTTTCTATACTGGGACTTCAGTCACCTTAAGTTTGACTTCCTTCTTGCTAGGGTTGACTGCCGTTTTATGGAGTTTGGCCAGTAAGATGGTCAATAATATAATTCTGGAAGAAGTAATTTGCTTTTGCAAAGAAAATAAAACACAAGTCACCAGCCTAGGATTCAAAAGATGAGTCTGCAACAAATGGTCACACGCTGTCCCCAGTAATATGCTTTTATTTTTGTACCTTTATCTTAAAAATATATTTAAACAAGAAACAAAGATATTGAATTTTCCCATAAACTTTGCTTTCTTATTTACAGTGTTACATTGTAAATAACATTCCATTATACACAAATTAAGACTGTGCATTACTAAACATTCTCTTTACATATCCTCTCATAATACAGTACACACGGCGCAAAGCTATGCAATACTTAAGCTTCAAATAGCTCAGGAAAGAAGCACAAACTTTATCAATAAGACTATTACTTTAAAAGGTTCTGACCTTAATTCTCCACTAGACTGTTTCACTGAAACCATTCTTTGTTCAAGGAAAAATGCCCTGTATGAGGGATGAAAACACAGTTTAAGTTACCACACCAACCACTTAAACTGACACCATATTATTGATTACTCTTATTAAATGGACCGCAATGAAGGTCAAGTCATTTAAACAAGGAGATTCATTCTTCAGTTCAGACACATTGTATCAACTACAGTTGGTACCTTTTTATGAAATTAAACTTTTCTACAACTTTAGGTTTTACTTGTAAACAGTTAAAGCACACATTTTGTAAAGATTTGATCATTCTCAGTCATAGGTTACACTTGAGGAGATCCTGTCCCATCAGGGAGAAGCAAGCACACAAACTGCACACAGATACACACCCACACATGCTCCCGCTCACCCATCAAAGACTCGAGTGTCAACCAGCACTAAGTATAGCAGCACTTGTGTCCCAAGCAGTGCCCGAGGTTACAACAGGAATTACAAAACAAGAAAGATAAAACACCCAAGTTCAGTTAAATAGTCCAAAGCTCAGGTTTTGAAATGCCTCTCAGACACTTCATATTCAGCCCGGAGTCAGTTCACTGGGCTCTCCAGGCGGCACACTCCACCTTCGATGGCAACCGACTGTCCTGCCACAGCACCAGGAGGGAGTCTTGAAATGTGAGTCTGCGGAGGAAGAGACAGAGAGCGTCAGCGGTGCAAGCAGAGACCCTGCAGCTGACAAATGTGAAGCCAACTCAGGAACATCGTGTCTTCACTTTGCCTCTCAGTGTCCACTGGAAGTGATGGTGGGAACATTTAGGAGTGGCAAGCCCTCTTGGTTTAAACTGCTCTGGGATGTTCACTGGGCATCTGATACAGGCAAGCACAGCACCAGTTCATAGGGATGCAGAGGTAATGGAGACACCGACACCCCAACAGCACAACACAGTCTGGATTCCCAAGAGTGGTTCTGAAGGCAACTACATAGAGTACATTCCAGCCATCTAAAAACAGGGCAACTGTGTACAATTTGTCCTCTAAATTCTGAGAGAAAGAGAGGATATAAAGCATGTTTTTCAGGTATAATTTATTCTTTCAATGACTAAAGTAGCTTACAAAAAATCAAAAGTAAAAAAGAAAATAACATAACAGTAAAAATTTAGTAAGGGAAAAATGGGATTACTGACAACACAAAATTGAGGCTAACAAGCCTGACTGAGGCTGTGCTGCATGGCTTCCTTGCGGTTTATGTGGTGGACTGGATCACAGCCTGTCAACTGCTCAGGTGAGAACATCTATTCTTGGCACTAAAGCTAGGTGGCATTTCCCCTGGGGACTGTCATAAACAGGTCACTGACTAAAGAGGCGAAGAGACAACATCTGTGTGCCACATAGTAAGGATTTGTATGGGCTGAGCATTGCAACACCACTTAAAGGAATCTGGTATCCAAGAAAGAAAGTAAATGCTGATTCGAAGGGGTCAGGAAAACAATTTCTCTTTTTTTCCTCTTTTACACAAGCTGGCTGAATCAAGAGAACAAATAAATGTCAGGATTTTCAATCAAGGGGGGGTGCATACTACTCTCTAATTCTTTCTCTAAATAAACTTTGCCTAAGGACTGAAGCAAAGTGAGTTCAAGGCCATAGATGAAGTTGCTAGCTGTAAGCTGGCCAAGGGCAGGTCTGACATGCTTTCATGAAACAAAAACGAAGTAAACATGTGCTTTAGATTGAACAGTAAGCTTGCTGGTTCACAGTCTGAGGGTGGACATACTACTTTGACTAAGTTCAACAAGAAGAGATGATAAAAAACAACCTGGGAGTCTAGAGAATAGAAAATGTTCTTTGAGTACTTAGCTTTTGTGTGTGCAAGTCTGGAAGCAACCTGCCCCGTTCAGGGGTGAGGCAGGTTGACTCTGGAGTGTGATGCTATGTAAGGCAGGTACACACAGTAATCCCAGATTTAGGTCCCTGGAAGCCATGTCCAAGAATCTGGTCTTATTATTATACCTGGGAGCCAAGTTTTGTCATATCACATGAATATATCATTCCTGAGACAATGAAGCTTTGTCAGTCCCTAAAGAGTAGCTGCTAGGAGAGGGTGAGTTTGTCCTTGCTACTCGGTGACCTATATAACATTATGCACAAAAAGCTCAACTCTCACAGTTCCCAACATTCAGCATTGATAAGAACACTGATCATCAGGGGGTGCAAATGTTCCCCATTGGTGTCACCCATTATCTTAAGGTCTTCTTAAACAAAAAGGATCCCAAGATAGTAAAAGTCCAATTGCTTTCATTCCTACTCCCATCTACCTGTCATCAACCAGGCATGCAGCCACAGCGCAAGCTAGGCAGAGAGCAGAAGCACTATGGATGATGGTGGTATAGGTTCCTAAAACCTTAAAGCCAGAATGATCTAACAATCCACTACTGGGTATATACACTCCCCTCACAAAATGAAGGGAGTAACTCAGACAGTGTGTGTAAACTAATGTTTAGTCTTCATAGCAGCATTGTCCACAACAGGCACAAGGTGGAAACAGGACAAACGGCTATCACTGGATGCACAGACAGAGTGTGGAACGTGCACAGGATAGAATACTATGTGTCCTTAAAAAGGCAGGGATGTGAGGAACAAGAATGAACCTCGGAGACATTATCTTATGTAAAACAAGCCAGATAACAGACATCAAAGAACTAAGATAGTAGTAGGTTCTACTAATGGTGGCACCTAACAAATTCATAAACATTAAAAGTTAGAATAGCAGCTTCTAGAGGCTGAGAGAAGGGAATGGGGTGGGGTGATGTGTAATGGGTATAGATTTGCAGATTGGGAAGAAGAAAAAGTTCTGGAGATGGATGTGGTGACAGCTCCTAACAAGGTAAATCATTCGGTGCTTGATAAGGGATTCACATGATAAATTATATATATATATATATATATATGATGCAATAATCTCTCTCTCTCTCTCCCTCTCTCTCCCTCTCTCTCTCACACACACACACAGAGGGAGATAGATAGATAGATAGATAGAAAGATAGATAGATAGATAGATAGATAGATAGATAGATAGATAGATAGGTAGATAGATAGATAGGAGAAACGGAATCATTCAGTGCTTGATAAGGGATTCACATGATAAATTCTATATATGTATAAGACACAATAATATCTCTCTCTCTCTCTCTCTCTCTCTCTCTCTCTCTCTGTGTGTGTGTGTGTGTGTGTGTGTGAGAGAGAGAGAGGGGGGGGAACGATAGTTTCTTACTTGGCTAGAGCACTGCCTACTTTTATGCTAGCCTAACACAGACTAGATTCATCTGAAAGGAGGAACCTCAATTAAGAATGCCTCCACACAGCGCCACTGCGGGACCAGGCTGTGCCAGGACACAGCGTGGCTGTGGTGACAGCAGAGGCCTCCAGAAACTATCCAGCCACCTGAACTTTAGCCTCAGCCTCGCCTGCCTCAGCCTCGCCTGCCTGGAGAAGAGCAACCATCTGAACCTTGGACCCATCTACACTTGGAGGGGTGATTGGAGGCTCAGCCCCCAGCCATACCAATTGAAGGAAGAGGGATTCGCTGATGCATAGGCTCTACCCATACCGACTGGAGGAAGAGATGGTAGAAAACAAGATAAGAAAAAAAAATAAGAAAAAAAAGAAAACAAGATAAGAATGCACTAAACAATACAAAGAGCAATACAGAAACACCAGAAACTAATGGTTCTACAGCAAGAAGACATGAATATCCCAACACAGGTAAGTCAGAAAATACCAACACTAAAAATAACTTCATGAAGATGATTGAGGCCCTTAAAGAGGAAATGAAAGATTCCCTTAAAAAAATGGAAGAGACAAATACAAAAATTGTTGAAAGAGATCAACAAATCCCTTAAAGCAAACAGAAAAAAATGCCTTCATAAGATCCAGCTGTAAGGCATTTTCTTAATTAGTGATTGGTGGGAGAGGCCCCAGACCATTGTGGGTGGTGGTACCATCCCTGGGCTGGTGGTCTTGGGTTCTATAAGAAAGCAGGTTGAGCATGCCATGATGAGCAAGCCAGTAAGCAGAGCCTCTACCTGGGCTCCCCATTGGCTCCTGCTTCCAGGTTCCTGCCCTAACTGTGATGTGGAAGTGTAAGCCAGATAAATCTTTCCCCTCTGAAACGTGCTTTTGGTCATGGTGTTTCATTGGAGCAACCCTAACTAAGATAGGGATTAACAAGGAATTAGCCTATGATGGAAATCTCTATAGGAGAAATATACCTTCACCATGTCTACTTCAGATTGGAATCTTTTGAACAGACTAGTTCAAAAAGAGAGAGGTTTACAGGAAAATCTGTCCTCAGACTTCCTAGAGAATTGTACAAAATCTACTCGGACATCAGGCTTCAGAGACTAAAGAGAATGAGTTAACTAATGTCATTAAAGAAAGACAATATAGCCAAACAGCCTACAAATTAAATTGGGGATGTTAAGTCTTAAAGGAGCAGATTTCCTGTTGTCCAAGATAAAGATCCTGAACTGGAAGAAGTAAAATCCTTTATTGTGGGCACTGTGGGACTTGATGGGCTTCAAACAGCATACATGGCCAGTCTAGGGCCCCGGAAATCATACAAAGTGTATGATAGCAGAACACATAAAAAAGCTGTGTCAGCCCCCAAGTTTCAAGGAACGTTAGAAGGGGTAGGAGTAGAACGCTCTGGAGATGTCCAGTAACAGTGCATGAGCACAATGCTACAGAGACACAACGAGTTCTCTAAGTCCAGCTACTTGTACACAAAAGAAATGCTCAACTAGATAAAGCAGTTAAATTAGATAAGATTGATTTAAAAATTGTTGACTCTTCACACTCATCTTCACCAAATCACCACTTAGTCCAGGTGGATTTGCAATTCCAACAATTATTTTCAGCCAGGCAGTGGTGGCACATGCCTTTAATCCCAGTACTTAGAAAGCAGAGACAGGCGGATCTCTGCGAGTTCAAGTACAACCAGAGCTGTTAAACGGAGAAAACCTATCTCCAAAAAGACCAAACAAACAAACTAAAACAACAAAAAAATAGTTATTTTTGAATGAGATTGATATTGTGAGTAGCAAAATAGCTAATTATATTAATGACAATACTTTGCCAGTTCCACCCATCAGCATGATCTCAGACAAAAGGTGATTTTACTTTGAGTTTGTCTATATACACTCAAAGCTTTCTGGGCATGTTTCAATAGATGTCAAATCCTAGAAACAGTAAAGCTGCTACATGTGCTATCAGTTGTTACATGAGAGTTTCTATTAAAGCCGTGTGTCTGAACCTCTTGAGGCTCTGAATAGTCCATTTTCTACAATAACATGGCACCTCCCACCTCCACTGTAGTGGTACATGACTGTAATCCTAGGATTTGGAGGTTGAAGCAAGGAAAGAATGTTAAATGCCAGCCTACGTTACAAAAAAACAAATATACATATGTGTAAAACTTTAGGTTCAGTCTATAGCAGCTAGAAATATAAAGACTAACCAAAACCAACAGGGTCTGTGTGTGCATGTGTGGAGCCCACAGCATGATGCCAAGTGTCCTTCAGCTCTCAAGCACCTTATTTTTTTGAACCACAGACGTTCACTGAGCCTGGAACTAACAGACGGGGCAGACTACCTGGCCAACAGGCGCCAACCATCCTCTTCCCCACCTCCCCAGAGCTGGGAGTAAGCTGTCACACTCAGATTTTCATAGTGCTGGGAATTCAAACTCAGATTCTCTTGTTTGTGTGGCAAGCACTTTAATGATTAAACCATCTCCCAGCCCCCAACAGAAAATTTTAAATTGAGTATCTTTAGGGACTATGCAAACTTGTGTATTTTTACAAGCCAAGGAAATTCAGCAAGGTAAATTCTAGCTATTTAAATAATGTAATTTAGAACTAGTGAGAATGGAGTAGGCATATTCATTGGGGTGGTCTCTCACCATATAGTGATTGGTCTCTAGTACATCCTGACTCTGCCAAGAAAAAGCTTCCTCTCGTCACCATCTCAACCAAGCAGTTTCCCCACTTCTGTAACAGCCATTTGAACATTTCTCATCCAGTAACTCTTGATTCTGATTTATTTTCAGTCTTACGAATGTCTAATTGAAAGTCAGTTGGAGACAGAAGTTGCCTTATTTATGTGTACCTCAGCATTCCCTATGCCTGACAAAGAAACACTCCAAGACACTCACTGAGTAGCGACTTCAATACACCTTCCAGGGTTGTTAATGTACACAGAGGATCGTGGGGTGTGACTCACCGGGTTAGTTAAAAAGTCAATCAAGTTATTTTCCCACAGTAACAATTCTTTTTAGATTTTTATTTTTAAAAGCACAAATTAAAATTTTCCTGTTGGGGAAACAGAAAATTACTGAAATCTGTCAGAACTTGGGCTTTCCCAAGCAGCTCCTTGGCAGTGGAGTCTAGTGGACAGCTGCATGGACAGCTGCATGGACAGCAAGTGACAGCCTTGCTGTTAAGGAGTCTGAAGAACTACGACTTGTAGATAAGCTGACTGACTGCTTAAAGCCAATGTGGTCAGGGTGGAAGCTCCTTAAAATTCCAAATACATTCAGCATCAGAATTTTAAAGTGATATTTTAAAGAAAAACTTTAATTACTTGATCTAATCTAAAAATAACCTGATTACTTCCTATTGCTCATGCATTTTAAAATCTTTTAAGAACACTTCAGTGCCTGCTCTTTTGAAGTTTCTAGGAAAGCTACAAGCACATGATTTAATTTTAAACACATAGTTTAATTTTAAAAGTAACAAAGTTTTTATTTAGTCATTATACTTTGATCCTCTGCCTTTCCACACACAACTGTGTTTCCACTTTTAGACTTGTAGATCCTCTGTGAAAGTCAAAGGATGACCATGAAGTCATTACCCTACTTTGGTGGAGTTAGGAAAACATATCTAGGCAGACACAATAAAAAATGATCTCTCAGAAATATTTTGTTAACTGTTTTTGCAATTCTGGAGCTTGGTCCTCCTTTTCTTTTTAATGTAGAAAACTTGAGTTAGACACTACGGTCAAAGTGAGACAGGCATTTACAAACAGAAAAAGAACACATGGAACACACTTAGCAGTGGAGAAACTCACAACTAGATTTTCAAAACACAAAGTAGATGTACTCATCACTCACTAGCAAGTACATGAATTTCATAGAAATCTGCACAGATATCATAATGGCTATGTATAGACTAAGAATGCCTTGGCTTCCTGGATGGATCTTTTTCTTTTGGGTAAAACAGACTCCTTTGCAGTTGGGTATGGTTATGTGACAGAAAGGTCAGGGGACTGTAGTGAAATGCGTCATCACAAGGCTAGCAAAGATTTTCTTGTGCCCCAGCTTTGAATGATCCTGATGACTGTGAAGACAGGAGTCTGGGACTTCCACATCACCACTAGGAGAGGGGCCTTTGCTAAGAAGAAACTTCAACTTTTCATTGTCTATAAATGAGAAATACACTTCCACTATGTTTAAGTAATTATGTGCTTTCTAGATTTGCTTGTTACAGCAGCTTCTATATCTTAACTAAGGCAAGCCAGGCATCTCCACCTACTATGTGAACTCTGTTGGTTATTTAACTTCTTGGGATTCCATATTCATGAATATGAATGTAACACTCATCAGAAAGCTGGTAAGCACTACATGAGATGGTGAATGCAAAGAAACATGTATCAATAAAAGTTAAATATTACTGTTCAAACAAACACACAGCCTAGCACAAAATATGCAGGACAATTTAAAAACTATCAGCTAACCTGTATTTGGGAAATTGCATTTGAAAATTGTGCTACACAATCAACTCATCGGAGCTAGGGGCCACAGGGAGACCGCGCACCAATCACCTTCTCACAGCTTGACATTGCTGGAAAAACGGGATACACTATTAAATCAACAGGAGTGACCAACAAATACAAATTCTGGGGAGAGAGAATTCAGACCATAATCTATAGAGACTCCTAAATGACAGGGTTAAAGCCCACAATGCCCCACAGGCTTCAGTTTCAACCTTAATATCTATGTTAAGTGAATTATGAATGTTTCTAAAAAGCGGGGGCATGGGGCATGGAGGGCAAGATTGGCTGACAATTGATAATTGCAAATTTGACATTTAAAACTTACTAATTTCTTATGTTTTAGTGCTTTTTATTAGACTAATAAGAGTGCTTTATCTTGAGGATGTTTATATAAGTCAAATAATCATGATATTGAAGTTGTGTACTCTGAATAAAAATGAGTCTATATATTTCCCAATCCTGACATAAAATATAGAAATGGTATCATCTGACTTCACCCATTCATTTATTGTACAGTTGTCCTCTCTTGGACCTGTGTGTTCCAGAGAGCACTAGAGACATCAGCAACCAGAGTCATGGTCAAGTAGAGACTGTATGCCTTGCATATCTGTTGCATTGTTACTTTGTGAAATTTTGATGTATTCAACAGCAGGAGGAGTTTGGAAAGCACTAGGACAAACTGTGTGTCTCCCTCTGGAAAGCAGGCCTCTGCTTTGATAAGATGTGGGCAGCGAACAAGCACACTCATCTTCATTGCCACACCCTTCCGTAGAGAAGACAGCTCCCACCCGCTACCATTTTATCATGGCCTGTTAAATCCGCTCTATTTTTGCACTGTTGAGTCCCAGGACTTCTATTTTTTCATATAATGATAGTGCCACATGAACTTTCAAAATATAACCTCGAACAATATGTATGTTTATAAAGCAACAACTTATTTAAATCTAAGTTAAACTTCTCTTCTGCACTGTCCACTCTGCTACTTGGGCAACATGAATTTGGTTAATTGAGACTGTAATACAGGCTGAACACACTTTACATCCTTAACAAGTTTAGGTAAGCCTGTACGGATGGTAGGGGAGTACAAGCCACAGCACACATATACAGGTCAGAGGGCAACTTCTGTACTCAGTCTCGCTTTCCACCTTCACATGGGCTCTAGGGACTGAATTTAGGCCATCAGTCTTGTGTGACAAGTTCCTTTACCTGCTGAATCATGTTTCCTGGCCCAACATAGTCAGTTCATACTTGACCCAATAACAGTCATCCTCAGTATTCTTTTGCTGGCATGAACATGATAAACATCTAAAAATCCACTACAGAGAGAAGTTGTCTTGATGAAGCTGTTCTGGTTAGCTTTTGTTAGCATACTTCTATTGTGGGCTTTCTTTTCTCCCCTGTCTCTTAATGACTTGAATCAAGAGACACTATCACCCCCATTGGTTTCCCAGAACTTCCTGCCCATCTCTTTCAAGAGCTGTCTTTCAAGGAAACATGACTTGTGAATAAGTATATTCTAAGCATTCTTTGTGTGCATCATTAAACCTCAGAATGTAGTTAACTAAAAATAGTTTGGACTTCAGACCTCATTATGAAAGCAGATGTACTCGACTAGCTGACAACTGCATATGACTTTTCTTAACAGTCTAAGACGATGTGTATATCTTATAGAATAAGAACTCATTTCTATTCTTACATTTTTATTATTATTTTTTTGCCTGCATATATGTCTATGTACTGCATGCGTACTTATGCCTCATAAGAGAGCATCAGATCCCCTAGCACTGGAGTTTTAGATGGTTGTGAACTGACTTGTGGGTGCTTGAAACTGAACCCAGGTCCTCCAGAAGAACAACCGGTGTTCTTAACCACTGAGCCATCTCTCTAGTGGCCAGAGCCGAGGGTTTTAACACCCTAAGATGCTAACTTCATCTAGCTTTTATTTATCCTGCTACTGAATAAAAAAATTCCACCAATATCTTAAGTTAAAACTAAAAATAGGCCAGAGCAATCTGAAGACATTATTCTTATGCTTAATCTAACAAATCAGAAATACCAACAAAATGAGAAATTAATGACATATGTTATTATTTTGCTGTAAGTCATCTCCACCTCATTTTCCATGCAAAATATACATGACTTAAAAGATACACTGGCAAATGTGTTCAAAACACAAAGACAGTATTATGGTAAATTTTATTGTTAATACTGAAAGCTACAGAATGGGTAATACATTCTATTGTTCTCACATATAAAAATCATGTCCACAGAATCTTAGAATAAGATGAAAATTCTGCCTGATGAGAACAGCATGTCCCAGCCCCAGAGCTGCTCTGGGTTCTTCTCTTACCAGGCCTCCTGACACCACACTTCCATTAGGGGCAACATCACACAAGAACTCCCTCCCAGTTTTCCCTTGAAAGCCCTGTGAGGCAGCCCACAAAATGTGGCAAATGCTATAGTAAACTATTACATTGCATTGGATGTAATATAGAGATTTATTCTGAATATTCCCTTTGTTAAAGGTGATAAAAAGCTCTCCAGTTTTTAGCAAATATTTACTCTGCACTCTTAATAGGGGACAGTGGAATAAAGCACACATGGATCTTGCTCTAGGGCAATTTATCTTTATAGGATGTAAAAACCAGTCTCTTGTGAAACCTTACTAGAAATAAGAGATCCCTATAATTATATAATGTTGCAAAGTTCATACTGCTTTTGAATCAATGAAATCTCAAAATACCACTACTGGTAGACAGACGTATGCTACACCTATTTTTTTTTTCAAGGAAAAAATAGAGAAATGAGCAAGATAGAATGGTGCTGTGGTTTGCTTATGGTTAGAGAGGAAGTGGAAAAATTGAATCATGAATGAATGTGTCTGGACTCCAAATTTAGGGCTTTCTACTCCCACAGTGCCCTAGCCCAAAGGATTCTAAATCTAAGTTGTTGGAGACACACCTTTACTGCAGTGGCACATGCCCAAAAGTTTTTCAGAGTGAAATATGGCTTGCTTAGAAAAGCTACTGCCACAAATTTTAATTGTTTAGAATGATTCTGCAACTCAGAACAGGTTATGAGCTACTGCTGACAGGTTAGATAATCTCTAGGCACTAGCTCTCTGGGATTCAACATTCTTATAGGTTAAAAGAATTGTTTTTAAACTGACTCAACAATATTGAGTTGAGTCTGATCCTGACATGCATTAAAATGTTCCTGTAAATGTAATTTAAAATAATTTTAAAATACCATATATCTAAAACTACATGTTTTCATCAATGAATTTCTTTGAATCCATGTTCTAGGTTTTCTCATTAGCCCTTCTAGTGAGAATTAAAATCACAATTGGTTCTAGACATTCTTTCCCCCTGTCCTTGGGCAAAGTCTCAGCTTTGGAAGTAATGCTCTTAGAATAATCTCAAGACCTATCAACACCCAAAGCAGGAGACTGGCCTTTTCAGTCTACCCTGGGACATGGACTCATATGGCCACAGAGGACAAAAGTTGTCCCTGCCTCCGGCACAGCAGACATGAGAAAGTCAGCAAGTATATACTCTACAGGCTATGTGCAGATACACATCTGATGTCACATTAATGGTAAGTCCTGACATCTTGAGACCTTTTATAATCTTTACTCTGATTAATATTTTTTATTATAGGGTAGAAGGGGAGAGAGGAGGAAGGAAGGGGAGCAGAAAAATGTAGAGCTCTGCTGTAGGAAGGCTTGCAGCTTGTGGTTACCTGCCTACTGGGGTGTAGCCTCTTATACTATATACATGGATGCAGAGCCTGAGTCCACCCCTTTGTTCTTCATCCTTTTCGCCCGCTGCTCATTGGGATTATTGGATTGTGGAATTTGATCTCTGTCCACTGTTCAAGCAGAGAATTCTGATTTGTGAGTTTACCCCTAAATAAATATCTATTTCTCATTTCTGAACTAATGTGGGATTTCTTTCAAGCGTCCATTCATCACTTGGTTCGTTCATCATAGCTCAATAAAAACAATTGAAAATTTTGTATTACATTTATTTAGTGTGTTTCTCTGTGTGTATGCATGTGGGTGAGTGCTCATGCATACATAAACACATGCCATTACATGGATGTTTGGTCAGAAGACAACTTGCATGAGCTGGTGCTCTCATATCACCATGTGGGTCCTGTGAATCAAACTCAGGTTATAAAGCTTGGTGCCAAGTGCTGAACCATCTCACTGCTCCTTTGTTCTGATTTTTACAATACTTTTTATTCTTTTCTCTAAATATCTGAAGAGGAACAAATTTTAAATGAAATATTAAATTTTAAAAATCAGTATATATTCCATACATTCTACACAATAACAACTGGGCAGAAACAAATCACAGTTCAATGTGTTAAGAATACTAAATGTGGAGTAGCAGAGTAGCTCTCTGAAACTCACTCAGGATCAGGACTGGACATCCTCTTGTTATTTTCTTAATTATGTAGCAAGGTGATTTAATGTTGAATGTGGTGATAAAAATAATAATTAACTAGTAAAGTTTAGGTCATCAAGGATATGACTATGTCCTTATTCTACTCTTCAGCACAGACAGGTGCAAATTGAGATGGAAATATCCTCATAATACTGAGTAGAGTTAAATTCTCTTATTTCTGAACCTGGCTGCATCTCAGAGTCTTTTGCTAGCTCTTCTTCATTCCCAATATGTAAATATGAAAGTTCAGGACTAGGGTCTTTTCCTTTTTGTTTGTATTCACTCTCTTGCTGATCTTACCCAATTTTTCTTCTCTATAAAGCATTTTAAAGCTGAAATTCACAAACACACATCTATAGTAACTGTTCTGGCTAGTCTTATGTCAGCTTGTCACACAAACTAGATTATTTGAAAGGAATGAACTTCAAATGAGAAAATGTCTCCATAAAATTCAGCTGCGAGGCATTTTCTTAATTATTGATTAATTAATTCTTAATTAATGGGGTGAGGCTCAGCCCATTGTGGGGGGTGCCATCCCTGGACTGGTGGCCCTGGAGTCTTTAAGAAAGAAGGCTGAGCAAGCCATGAGAGCAAGCTGGTAAGCAGCACCCCTCCATGGCTGGTAGTAAGGGACTTGATATCTCAGACACATCTCCTCTGGGGAACAGGAGGTACTATGCTAAGAGCAAAGTCCAGTGTGGTAGTTTGAATGTATTGGCCCCCATAAGCTCATAGAGAGTGGCACTGTGAAGAAATGGAGCATGTGTATAACTGTGGAGGTGGGCTTTGAGGTCTCATATATACACAAATATCAGTCGCCAGAGTTACAATCCACTTCCTGTTGTCTTCTGATCAAGATGCAGTCAGCACCATGTTAGCCTGCACAGTGCCATGCCCACTGCCTTGATGGTAGTGGACTGAACTGTAAGCTGCCACCTCAATTAACTGGTTTCCTTTATAAGAGATGCCATGGTCCTCATGTCTCTTCACAGTAATAGAAACTCTAACTAAGGTAACTACCTTACAGATTAAGGTACAATTAACCCCAACCCTTGCATAGACATCGCAGGTTCCTCTGGGTTTATAAAGGAAAGACTCTAGTTCATCTTTTCCATAGTAAAGGCAGCAGCCAATCATCCTTTTTCAAGAACTTTCGTGGGATGTCTTGATATCTGGGCATTTCTAGTAGATGAAAATCCAAAACATCAGTTATGGTCTCCTGTGTGGTAAAGCTGACTTTTGCTGGATCCCAACAGATACTCTGAAAAGGGGAACATGGCAAATGTCAGGGAAATCCTTCTTGCTACTCTGCTTTTCTCTGTTCTTCTTAGCAGAAGTCTCAAAAGCAAAACAATTAAAGCTTCCTTGTAGTCTCTCCATGCTAACGACTGCAATAAGTCCCTGATAGTCTATATTAGCTATCTGAATCTAAGGGAAAAATGCATTCTTGTCATCCTTGATGAAAATGTTGCAAATGATACTTTGTCCCCAAACATGGAAACTTAGCTAAAATGTGAGTTGTTAAATCTATGGACTTATACATCAGGAGTCATCACCTCACAGAGGTATCACACTGTTAGACCGCAAGCTTTTGTAAAGCTGTAGGAATCTGTGATGTGTCATTCAGAGTCTAGGGTTTACTGCAAATTGAATATAAAAAAAAAATAGTCTTACCAGTGTCTTTTCTTTTTGTCCTTAAGACATGTATCATAAACACTTTAAAGGAATAGTGTGGTGAGCACGGTCTAAGTGTTCAAATTTAATATTCAAAAGAACCATCAGTGAATGAAATCAGAGAACTACTATATTCTGTCTTTAAAAGAATATTTAAAACATCACCTTCTAGAGATACTATGTTCAAGTTAAATAAAAGCTGTTTCAAAGTTCTCTGAGTATCTCCTAACAGCAAACTGTTAATACAATCTTCATTCTAAATTAAGTTTCTTTTACCCCTTCAACACTGCAGCAGACAGCATAGTCCAAACATATACAGAATCTTGATGACAGCTTGAGAACATAAGTAAATTGTCAGTACCTACCACTTACTGCAGCCAGTAATATTTGAAGGGAATGTAAATAGAGAGACGAGCTCAACCATGGCCACATGTATCAATTAATCAATATGAAGTTGTTCACTCTTCACCGATTTATAGTATTGCCTTACAAGTGGCACATAAGAGTATTAAACTGTCATAAAGGAATTTTAATCCCTGGAATTAAGCAGAATAGACATTCTTACTTGAGATTTCTAAAGCAGAAAGAAACTATGTTTTCTTATAGCTCCACTAAAATTTTACATGATGCGGAGCTCCATATATTAGGACATAGGCACGTGCACATGATGACTCTACAAATATTCACTGGCAGACTGTCACATATTCTTCATGTCATCAGTTGCTTCCTTTTAAAGAGTCCCTTTTTAATGGTATGCATTCATTGTACACAGTGCTTGGTTTCATAGAGATTCCTTCTCTCAAATATACCATGCACTTTGGCTGTATCCACTCCACCCCAGTTTCCTCCCCTTGGTCCCCTTCTAGTTGCCTTCCTTCATTCAGTCACAGACTGTATTTTCAAATGAGTACTAGAATTAAAATGTGTTCTCATCTACTCTTCTGTCTATCAGTTACCCCATCCACCAGACAGTACCAGAACCATATGGAGTCTACCCAGAACCTAGAGCTGCTTGCCTATCAGACAATGCATCCTACACTTTGACCCAGAACAGTCTTCTCTGGAGTGTGACTGGAACTGCATCACCACCACCATGCTCAGCATGACTCAGAAACCAGGCTCTGCTACCCAAGGACCAGCAACAGAGCCTGGCAAACCCTCTCCAGACTTCACATCAGAAGACAGACTCTTCTAAGCCTTCATAGCAGATTAACTTCTAGGCTCAAAAGTTGCACCTCTCCCTAGAAGAGCTGAGACCACTGCTGGCACCCCATTCACAGAGCAACAGAGTAGTTTCAGGACTGAAAGCCAAGCAACATTCAGCTACGTTACAACCTGACAAGTTGGGATAAGAACAAATAAGTATCCAAACAATCACTCAACAGAGCAAAACCAGGTAACAAATCAAAAATTATTCTCAATCACCTATCTCCAGATACCAATGTCCTATCACAAAACCACATACGACATGAATAATCAAGACAATATAACTCCTATAGAAATTAGCACCCCATTGTATTGTTACCTGAGAAATTCAACACAGTGACTGTAGAGGAAAATGGTCCTAAAATATAATTATAATATGCTCAAGGAAGTCAAAGAGGATATAAACAAATCCCTGAATGAGGATTGTGAAAATAAACAGTTCAATGGAATAATGAAAACAATTCAAGATATGAAAGTAGAATTAATTAATGAAATGTAATCTCTAAAGAAAAGAAAAAATGAAACAAAACTAAAAAAAAAAACCTCAGGGAAAAGAAAAAAACTAAGAGTAAAGTCTCATGAATAATACATATAGAAGAAAAAAAGAAAAAATATGTCAAAGGTACAGAAAATATTTTCAATAACGTCATAAAGAAAAATATCCAAAGCTAAGGAAAGTAGGGCCTATTAAAGACCAAGAGGCATACAGAACACCAAAGAGACAGGACCAAAAAGAAACTCCCCACATCACAGAATAACAAAAACACTAAATGTCCAGAAGAAAGAAAGAAAACTGAAAGCAGCAAGACAGAAAGACCAAGTCACATGTAAAGGGACACCCACCAAAACAATTAACTGATTTCTCAAAGGAAATGTCGAAAGCCAGAGAGCCTGCACTGGTGTTCTACTGGTTGTAGAAGGCCACAGGTGCCAAGCTACTATATTTACAAAACTATCAGCTATCCAAAGGAGAGAGAAGCACTTCCCATGGTAAAAACCCACTGAAGGAACTCTGTAGAAGACACTAAAAGAATATTTTGTTTGAAAAAAATAGACTTTAAAAAAAAACCAGAAAATTTGAAGTTGGGTGAGTAGGAAGGCAAAGGGGGAGGGTGGATATGGAAGAAGTGGGGGTGAATATAATAAAAATACATCACATAAAATTATCAAGGGATTAATGAAAATAGTGATTAAATATGTATTCTACCTATATTTAATTTGAGGCTCAAAATCTACAACCACTCTTAAATGTCTGTGAAACAGACCAGATGTAAGACTTTCAGAATGTGATGGTTCTAAGTGATTTTCCACGACCTCTACTGATTCTACCACTATCACCACTACAACCCACCATACGTGAAGTCACATCTATCACATACATTACACTTACACTTTTACCTACTTCTTGGAATGGTATCAAAGCACCAGAAGTATCTATCCCTCTTTAAGATGAGGAATTGTGAAGCAGGGCCTGGTAGCTGTAATGTCCCTTACATTAGTGAAAACTGTCATGTTCTGCTTACGACCACTGAGAAGTTGGCTCTGAAAACAAGTTTGGTTCTCTCACTTCATTCCCAAGCTTATTTATGTCATGAGTCTTCTCAAATCCCTGAGTCCAGCTGGTCTCCTGTCTCTGTACCAGGGAGAAGGAAAACAACAAACAGCTAAGGATATAAAAACACTGTCCCCTTGAGAAGAGCCAGAAGGTGAACTATTCCAACAGTGCTTACAACTGCTCATTCCATAATACAAAAATGCACATACTAGGAAGGGAAATCCAGAAGCTCATGCAGAAGTCTGCTCTGCCCTGACTGGATTCCAGGTGGAAACTCCTCAGTTGATTTCGGCTATATATTTGTTAACTGTCCAATCTGATGATGCTGTCTACCTAATTTGATCTTTTATTTGGAGCCTCATGGGAACTCCAGCTGACCAGTCTAACTGTGCTAGTTATTTGTATGACCCTGGATCTGATAAGGCTACCTTTTGATATTTTTGCTTGCTCACTCAATTGGGCTACCTCAGTCACCCCTCTGGATATTCAGAGTGCCGGATTTGATGCGGTTTCTCAATCTGTTTGTCACTTCTATCAGCTACTTGCTATTTATTCTCTTATTTTGCTCACTCATTCAAAATCAAAACATGGCTCTCAATTCTGTAAAATGTACAGAACAGTGGCACACACCGACTAAGGAGACTGAGGCAGGAGGATCATGAGATCTAGGCCAACCTCAGCTCCCTAAGGAAGCTCAGCCTAAACAAATAAACAAATAAATAGAAATTGGGAATCAGACTGGTAACAGGTTATAAACAGGGGTTCATATAGAAACCCAAGTCTGATTCTAGTGTCATTCTTCATATAGTATTCCTATTTATTATGGCTTTCAAAACATAGAGGTATAATTTGTATTCCATAAAATGCATAGATGCTAAGTAAAGGACTGGATGACTTCTAATAGTTTATTCACAAAACCAAAACAGAAATAGAAAACTTTATGCATGCAACATTTCTACTATTACCCTCAAATTCCCTCAGGCCCTACTTTAAAAAAAAAAAAGCATTTTAGATTTCTAGAACCCTGTTTTCAGTATTGCATATAAATGGAAAAACTCACCAAGTAACCTTTTTGTGCCTAGCTTGGTTACTCAGTATAATGCTTTCCCCATTTTTAAGATGTAGAAGAGAATTTATTTAGCTTTCTGAGGCTTTATCCTTGGCACAAGAAAGACCTTACTCAAGGTTTGTAAACTCTATTTAGGACAACTTTATGAGGCTAGAGAAAATTAATGGCATCCAAGCTTTGTGAGACTGGGTACAGCTTGCCTAACATGTCTGAGGCTTTGGATCCCAGCCCTACAATATAGGGAAAAATATTCATATACGTAATCACTATTGATATTATGAAATAAGTAAAAAAAGAACAGAAGACAAAGTACTACCAAAGAGAATAAATCAATTTTAACTTGGCTTCACATTCTATATTCTTTTTGATCTTTAAATACATTTTCTGAGTGTAAGTTCTCTTGTCTCAATAGAAAGTCATTTACTGCATGTTTACTCTTTAACAGCAGGAAACACTCATCGAGTAATTGTATACTAAATAATCTTATAAATGTTTTTAAAAGGTTAGAGAATTAAGAATAGATGAGATTATTATTTCATTGATTCTCATCCAATTTCAGAAAAATCATTTCCATAAATCAAAAATTCTGTCTGAGAAATTCTTCCCATTCCTAAGCAGGTTGAAAAAAAAACCATGAAAACAGGAAATCTGTTAGTTTACTAGAAAATTGTTTTTGGTAGTTTACTAATGAGTGAACAATACCATTTCCAGAAAATACATATTATTGAATAAAAAACACAGTGCAAAGCATCAGACACCTCCCTACAGCTATAAATCAGGAAGGCCCCAGAGGGCTCGGAAAGAGCACAGGCAACTGCCACACTGCTGTCCACCACAACTATGCAGTAGGCTTGTGCTGAAGATACCACACACTCCGGGTAGAGGACAGAGAGGTCACTATCAAACTCACTGACAAGTTCCTCCACACAGCCTAGCTTTCACAGTGCCCAAAGGTGCTGTGCAGACTGACTGGGAGAGAAGAGCAACGGCCTTAACAATGGATTGCGCACTGCAATACCAGTCTGCCAGGCAAACTCTAACAGAGGCGCTATTGTTACAGGGTAGTGCTTTCAGACTGGATGGGAGACCTGCTCCACAAGAGGGAACTTCGTGCCGGGACAGTAATCTCAGTCAAAAGCCCTTGGCGAGGAGATTTTAGGCCCTAGAGTAGAATCCACTATTGCCATTTTGCTCCATTGTCATGTCGTCAAATTATCTTCTAAATATTTGGTTTTAAAAGCATATTACATGGGCTGCTCTCAACCTTGGCTAGACAGGCTTCTTTTGGCAGTAGGCAGCACTCGATGCAGAGATGCATAAACGTCCTGAGTACTAAGAGTAAGAGACTGAGTGCTCAGCCTTAAACGGGAATTTTTATCAATACACTTCTCCCGCAACCACGGCTCAGAGAACATCATAGAAAAGGGAGGCAGAACCAACTTCAGGGATGAAAGGAAATGTCATTTTCTGGACATGACATGGCTACTATACTCATAACTTAGAAGAGTTGTGGTTCCCTGCACAAAACCTGCATGAGGTAAAGCCAGCCAGAATCTCAGATAAATGGGAGGTGCCCTCCAGGCCCCACCCTTTTACTGAGGAGTGACTGGAGTTCAGAGCTGCTCAGGGGAGAGACACAGCACTCTTTTTTTCAGATATGACTACTGGTAATCCCCACGATCTAGTGGATGGCCCTACACACCTATGTACACTTATGGGCAACACAGACTGAACTTAATGGATTATCAGAAACAGAAAAGAAGCATGGCCTGGTGGCTCATGTCTATAATCCAGCTACTTGGAATGCTAAGGAGATTCTGAGTTCAAGGTTTGCCTGGGACAACTCAAAACGGCACTCTCCAAACACAACAGGGCAATTGTACATAAGGGTTCACAGCAACTGTGACTGCATGCACAAGGTCAAGCCGGACACAATTCCAACATAGATGGGGAGGAAGTTGTGAACACGCGTGCACACGCACACACACGTGCGCGCGCGCGCGCACACACACACACACACACACACACACACACACCAGCACCTGAGGGCCACTACCAGTTGATGAAAAAAATTTGGGCTTGTGGTTTACTGAAATGTTCATGTAACAGCAAATAAAAATCCTAATAAAATTTACATAAAATCAAACTAATTTCTTTCTAATATAAAATTTTTGTTAATTCTTCGAGAATTTCATATATGTACACAGTGTACTTTGATCACAATCACCCCTTCTTTTTCATATCTGGCTCCCAAATTCATATCACTTTTTTTATTACCCACTGAGTCCAATGTGAGCATATTGGACATCATTGGGTGGAGCTTCCAGACTGAATTTTAAACTACTTTATCAATTTCTTAATGAAAAAAATGGAATTTTGGGTTGGCTTGCAGATAAATTTGGGGAAAAAAAATGGTCGGCAAGCACTGTATTTTCAATTTAAGAATAAGATGTATTTCTCCATTCAGATTCATCTGAGCAAGGTTTTGTAGTTTTAAGATAGTTCTAGAAAAATTTCTTTTCATTCCTGACCATGTGAAAGTACAGGTTTTAAGAAGCCCTTCCCAGCCCGTGTCTCTGGCTTCGTTTTCTTGCTTCACTGCACTGGCTCAGGTTTCCCGGAAAATACCAAGCAGAGTGATGAGAGTGACAAGAGCAGACCTCCTTTTTCTGCACCAGGAACTAAAGTGCTCCAGGTTTCTCTTGCTGCTATGATTTTTAGCTATAGATTTTTTGGTAGTTTTTTTTTGTTGTTGTTGTTGTTTTTCTTTTAAAAATATAACTAAGGACGTTCTTCCAATATCTGGTATTTTGAGGGGTTTATAATGAATAGAAGCTAAAAAGACTGTGTGGTATCAAAATAAATCAAAATTAGCATATATTTCTTCTACTTTATTTTGATAATGCAGTAATTACACTTGTTGTTATTTTTACAGCTTTAAGGAAAAACACATGTATCATAAAATCCACCGTTTTAAATGAATGTCCAATCCAGTGGTTTGTCAAGTGTTTGTAAAGTTGAACAAATTTCTAATTCCAGAACATTTTCATGTCCTTGAAAACAAACTTGGTATCCACACTCCCCACTTCAGCCCTAACAACCACTAATCTCTTACATCTGTTTCTATGGGTTTTCCAATTCTAGATACTTAATGCAATGGAATCATGAAATGTCTGGTCTTTTTCACCTGGCTTCTTGTACTTAGCATCATGTTTTCAAGAACACTGGAATTATCCTGTTGTAGAACTTCATTTCTTTTTGTGATTACAGAAAAAAAATTCATTGCCTGAATACAACACATTTGTTTATTCATTTATCAGCTGATGGACATTAAGTTGTTCCTACTTCTTAACGACTATGACCAACCCTGTTATAAACAAGCATCTTAATTTAATTTTCTTTAGTATATACCAAGGAGCAGACCTGCTGGGTAGTGTGGCAATTCTGTTAAAAATGTCTGAGAAACTATCATGCTGTTTTTCAGAAAGGGAAACACCCTTTCCATATTCCCACCAGCAGTCTATGAAGGTTCTATTTTTCCCTATGAACTCCTTCTTCTTTTCTATAGACATCATGTTGGATGAGAAGTAGAATCAAACTATGGTTTGATTTGCAGTTCCCCAATGAATACTGACAGTAAGAATATGTCCATATACTTACCTGCTGCTTATATACCTTAACTGGAGAAATGCTTATTTGCATCTTCTTGTTGAGTTAGAAGAACATTAAGTTTATTCTGTACTGATGGCAAATACCTCACCAATGGCATTATTAACAAACATGTATTCCTATTCTAGGGGCTGTCTTTCAGTTCTTTAACAAGACCTTTGCAGCAAAGGTTTTAATACTGATAATAATTTATTCTCCCTTTCGTTGCACATGGTTTAGGGATCATATTTTTAAAAACCACTGCCTAATCCAAGGGAAATAATGACATGGGCAACATCTGTCAAAATATGAACACAGCTTGATACACAGACCAGAGGATATTACAAGTAAATATTTCCTAAGTAGCTAAAAAAATTAATGCCAAAGGCTGGGTAATATTTCAGAAGACACCTTAATGTGAGGCATGTTGATAGTGACAAAATCTCACCTCTTAGCTTTAGCCAGAGAACAAACCAGACAGCGGTTTAGAGTATAGCCACCCAGTCAATTCAGAACAAGTTATAAAGCAAGGCTAATACTTTTAAACTGTATAACTTAAGTGTAAGGCTCACAAAATGATCAGATCTGACTTACATGCAAGTGATATATTTTGAAGCATTTTAACTTAAAATAACAAAAACATTACGAATAGTTTAAGTATCATGTAACACTTGCCAGCGCTTACCTGCTGTCAGCATTTTGCTCCACTTACTTGGTAATTTACTATCCACATTTTTATTCACATACTACTTTTCTGAAACACCAAGATTACAAACACAAGTCCCCACTTGCTAGATACTTTAGGGCATGCTGCCTAAAATTATGGATATGTCCCAATAAATCATAACACAGATATCAATTTTAGTGAATTTATAAACAACGCAACTCTTTTTGCTAGCCATATTTCAAATTTCAAAGCCTTATTTTGCAAATTGACCTAAAATGCACTACAGCATTTGGTCGTCTAGACAGAAGCCACTTTAAGGTGAGTTAAAACATTGACTGGTAACATATCTTTAGTAGTATTCAACCTGGAACACTTTCTCTGTCCTTATCTTTTCTGGCATTTAAGTTTTATATACCATTGTCCCCTTTTACTCTCTTCCCAGCAAGCTCGTCATTCCTGACTTGTCTATCTGTTTGCCTGTCACTAAGTTCATGTCATGTGCTTCCAAATGGTAAACAACACAAATGACACTTGTCCTTCTCAGGCTGTCACATCCAGAGGCATGTACACTGTCAGCCTGTTCCTCAACGGTGACCCTACTTCTGAACACACAGTCTCAGTGCTGCTTGTTTCTCCATTATGCAATTACTATTTTTTCCCCAGAACTAATAATAAATCTCTAGAGAGATATTCAAAGTATAAAATACCCCATTCCTCTTCAAAAATAAATTTTATAACAGTATTTATACTGTTGTTATAAAAAGTAACCTCTATATATAAAAGAAACCTAATTCATTAGGGTGAGAGTTATGTGCCTGAATCAATTCCATGCCAGTTTAAATATGTTTTATTGCACTGGACTATGTGCACTGAGTATTTATGAAAACTGCTCATTAACTGCCCAGTCACTATAGAAAATGGGCAGTACAACTCTTAAACCTAACTCGTGTCAATGCACTAATGTTTGTTCCATAAAGATAAATCTAGTTATTTCATGCCAGAGAAGGAGTTATAAATTAAATGATTCAAAAATGTTCTTTGCTTTATCTTTCAGAAAATATTATTTTAAAAAGAAAACAGAAACATGTACAGAGAAACTACCTTCATTCAGATTAGCTACGATTCTGATCACAACCCCCAGTTACTCCTTACCTTTTCTGAGCAGTGTGACTTTGAGGAGAGTGTTAATCCAAGGCTTTAACATGAATTAATCATAGCCTTATGTAAAACATTCAAGAGCTCTTAGGGTAACAAGGAAAAAGAGGGCAATTTGGGGGAAATAGAACATTTTTTCTTTAAAGAAAGGTTTTAAATAAAAAGAACAGTCTCTAAAGCTGCTTCCTGCCAATCTTCATACTAACTCTCTGCACTATGGAGAGAATATTTTCATGATAAACAACGAGGGCCCTATACAACAGTTCCTGACAGAAGCCAGGAACCCTGGGTGAGGTCAATAGGCAGGCAAAGCCCGCCACTCTTACTGGAATACATACTTTGCTAAAATCCTTTTTGCTTTTGAACCCATAGTCTCATCTATATTCTCTGTCACAGTTCCAACATCATAAAATCCCCACATTTCTGACAAAAGAACAAATTTGTTGGTTTTTGTGTGTATTGCCGTTGTTTTAAACAATAGAATTGAGCAAAGTGTTGATGTCTTATTGCTTTGTTTTATTTTCCTTGAAAGCATTTATAGTTATAGTTCAAACAATAAAGAAAGAAAGAGAGATTAACTCTCTGAAAAGAAAATGGTTAAAAACATAATTTACAAATAAGGCAAGTGGAGAAGCTGTACCTGCTGGCCCAATTCATATTACCTCCACATTACCAGCTGGGGAACTTAACAGATAACATTAAAATCACACCCCTCATGTGCCAAGCAGCACAACTGAAGGCCAGATAGCTCTAGATCCAACTCTGTGCTTTCTTTACTATCTGCACTTCATGTTAAATGGCAAGTGTCTTCCAGAGATGACCAGCAGGGAAAGTAGACACTTCCACTCAAGGGACTTGGTACACCTCCCTGTCTTTCCCAGCCTCTACCTCCCCCAACTGGCCGCAGAGCTGAAGCCTACCCTCATCATGATCTTTTGTTTAAATAAGATCTTAGCTCAAGATCAATATTCAAGGTGGAAGAGAAAGTTTAAATGGCTACAAGAAACTCCTACGGCTTATTACATTTGCTTCCTGTTTGAAAAGTGCTGTCAGACGTGTTTTGGAAATATCTGAATAACCATTTCCCGCTCATTCACTATGCTGCTCAATATAGTAGCTCCTAGGCACACGTGGTTATTAAAAAAATTAAGTGTAGTTTAAAATTCAGTTCTTCAGTTCTAGTAGCCACATTTCACATGCTCAATAATTTCACCTTGTGGCTCTGGCTGCTCTACTCAATGACACAGACATCAATGTTTTAACTACTGTGACAAAGCTGGTAGGTTTTGCTCCAGGCATGCCAATCAGCTTTAAAGGACACGATTACAATTTTATTTCAGAAAGATTATGAAGCAAAGAAATCTATAAATTCTCTTACGCAATAGGTCTCCTGATACAAAATGCAAGGTTTATCAGGTGAAGCTGAGACAATGGGAGGGGAGAGAGTGGTATAGGAGGTTCTTCTGTCTAAGTGTTGCTTTCATTGGTTGAATAAAGAAACTGCCTTGGTCTTTTGATAGGGCAGCACTTAGGTAGGCGGAGTAGACAGAACTGAATGCTGGGAAGAAGGAGGGAAGAGCCGCCATGGAGCTGCCAGGTCAGACATGCTGGATCTTTCCCGGTAAGCCACGACCTCGTGGTGACATACAGATTATTAGAAAGGGGTTGAATCAAGATGTGAGAGTTAGACAATATGAGGCTAGAACCAGTGGGCCAGGCAGTGTTTAAATGAATACAGTTTCTGTGTGATTATTTTGGGTGTAAGCTAGCGGGGTGGCTGGGACAACAAGCAGCCAGCTCCTCCTGTTACAAGAGAGAGCTCAGCAATATTTCACAAATACCAATCAGTCGATCTCTTGCTGTGACAATGCTCCTATATACTACATTCACAGACATTTGGTGACCCCACTGATTCACCAGGAAATATACTTACAGAGGAGTATTGTATAAGAAATGAACAATCAACTACAGTCATGTGTTATCTGAGAAATTTGTCAGTAAACTATTTTATCACTGAGTGAGCATCATATGTATGACATCACTGGGCAACATAATCTTCGGTGTCCACTGTCACACACATGGTTTATTGTTATTCAAAATGCCAATATGATGTATCACTATACTCTTTAGTTGACTTTCTCTATTTTTTTAAAAAAATTACTCAATGTGTAATAGACAGCACATATCAGAAGTTTCTTTATTTGCTATTTCCAAATATGTAAATATGTTATTTTTCAAAAAAAAAGAGGCTGCCTAACTTTATAAATCTGCAGTTGAGGTGCTTTAATGCCAAATAAATGTCATAAAGCACAGCTGTTCCTAAAACTTTCATGAACAGAAACATGAGGCATATATAAAAATAAATCCACAAATTATGGGGTTTTTTTACTCTCACGATCAAGAATTTTAAAGTTCACGGAGAACCAGCAACTCAATAACTGATGCCGATGACTATATAACTGCTGTGACTTATGGCAAGTCATGTGGCACAGAAAGGCGAAGCCTGGGTAGACACATAACAGGGCACAACAGACGACAAGAGAGCGTAAGTGAGATTCACAAGTCTGCCAGCCATTTCTGTTACAAAAAATGCAGACACACCCCAGAGCTACTCTTACATTGCCTCAGTTTCCTTTATCCTTATCAACCTTCCTTGAGGAATCAGACATCTTGATCAGCTTGGCAGCTTTGCTCTCATTTTCTCTTACAAATCCTGAGTTTCCTCTTCGCAAGTATTCACAGAGGAGAAAAGGGAACAAAATGAAAGATGAAAGTGGGTTTCTCATTCATCTTGTTCCATCACGAGAAGAATTTATAAAATCTACTGATTTTTCTTTGGAACTGTGAACTGTGCTGTAGACGAAGCTCATTGGCTACTACTCAAGAGGTGGAAAAGTCATCTGTTTCAACAAACTGGTTTGAAGCACATGCACTGGCTACAAGTTTTTCAGGTTATGACCCAGTTTTCCCGCTTACCTTGGCTTTTCCATCCTGGGCTGACATATATCCTACGCACATGCTCTCTGTAGTGTGGCTCCACAGAAATTCCACTGTGTGAACAAGAACACAAATAGGCACATTCACATTCACAGATGGAAAATAAATCTTCGCCTTTTTAATAGAACAGTTAAAGATAGCTTTATATTTAACACTCATTCCCTACTTTCCATTTGCTCCTTCATAAATGTCAAGATGATTTAGTACTCAAAACTGTAATGCCATTTACTGTGAAATGAAAAATGTATTTCTTTCTTGTCAAAGCTTATGATTATTACATGTAAAATAAATGCACTTGTGTTTGAACTTAGAACATTAAACACTTATACATTCATAATACTGTATCTAGTGATTTAGTAAATGCAATATTCCACAGTATAGCTTCTTTCAACATATACATATGCACATGTGCACACAGCCTTAGTCTCTACTTAAGGCATAAACCCGAGACCCATGAAATACCAATGGATCTGAACTAGCTTGTTACAGAGAGTAAGGAAATGCTACAAGAATGAGAGGGACTTATCAAAAAGACTCAGGGGTTAGCCTGAAGATCTCTTACTAGCCAAATCTTCTCCCAACAAAGTGACAATGATTGATTATAACCACTGAGCAAATTAAGAACCAAAGAAGCATTGCTGATGGAAACGAGTGGAGAAATAAGAGAAGAGATAAGCTTTTCTTTCCTTGTAGCAGAGTCAATGAATAAATAGTGAAGATGTCTATTGAGTGCTTCTCACTCAAGCTGAAAGAAATGAGTTCAAAACCTGAAATTAACAGTAGAAGGAGTGAAGTGATTCTCCCCAAATTGTCAACTTACCAGAATATGAGCTCTGTGACACTTGTATGTCCCTCACATTAAGTACACACACAGTAACAATAAATAATATTTTAAAATTGCACTCCTAAACAAGACATTGTAAATTCCTTCTGAGGCTCAGAGAATAGAGTGGAAGAAGAAGCAGAAAGAATGGAAGACAGGGAGAAAGGCTGCAAAGTGCCATCTGCAATCAAGGCATAATAATTATGATCATGATTGGTGCCTTATTCAGTTGTCTCCTGAAAGGCTTCTTCCTGCAGCAGATAGAACAAATACAGAGACCCACAAGCAGACATTATACAAAGAAAGATATGTTGGAACACACAGCTCTAAACAAGATTAAATCCCTTACCTTGGGAATCAGGGAACCCTGTAGAAGAAGAGACTGAAGAAGTCAGGGAGACAGGAAGGGACAAAAGACACCAGGAAAATAAGGCTCTCTGAAACAACTGAGAATACCTCAAATGAACTCACAGAGACTGAAGCAGCAATCACAGGGCCTACCCAGATTTGCACTAGGTCTGCTGCATATATGCTATAGCTCTCAGTTTAGTACCTTTATGGGACTCCTGAATGTGTAAACAAGTAGGGCTGATTCCTGTGCCTGAGTCATTTGCCAAACAGTGTTGCAATTAATATAGTTTTTGTGTGATTATTTGGGTCTGGGCATCCAGAAAACAAAAGAACAGTCTCTTTCAACAAAATGGTGCCCATATATTTGGGGCTAACCTTTGTGACCAGTCACACACTTCGGGTCTGGGTACTTGTATGCCCACTTGGGAGTTAGGAGGAAAGTAGCTAAGAGCATGCCTGCCACTCAATACCCCCACCTGGGCAAGCAGCTGGATCGGGTCTGCTAGGCATGCACAGGCAGAAAAGCCTGGTAGATTCCTGCCGACATACACAAAGATATTTCCAGGCTGCACAGCTGCATGGCAGATTTAGCCTTTACTCAGACAAAAAAGGTTCATGTGCTGCACGCTCCTTCCCAGAGTTGAGGTGGTAAGTGTGGCTCCTAACCAGCCCATCCCAGAGCTGGCAGTAAAGGTACCTCTGGCATACTGAAAGGTTGAGAGAGGCAGAGGCAGCATCCAGGACCACTGAGACAACACCTTTTACCATTTTAAAATGTTCCTTGTCAGAAAAGAATTTCAGATACAAAATAGGACAGATTCAGACATAAAGGACCTCTAAACGAGACACAGTGTGTTCAAAAAATGTACATAGGCTTGAAACAGAGTAGAAAAAGAGTATAGACAGTTATAAAAAGAAATAGTTTAAAAAAATAAAACAAAGCCTTTAAAGAGACAGTAAAAGTAATATAAAAGAGTACAGACAGACATAGACTAAAGGAGTAAAAAAAAAAAAAAACACGTAAAGAAAGAAAATATACAGAGAGTCTGGATTATGCAAATTATTGTGTTTTCATTAAATTTTTTTAACTGCAGAGAGACATTTGATTCTGGGGGCTGCTAAGCTAAACTAACATATATATTTTAAAGGTATCTTGACTTCAAAATTTGAATTTAAAGATATGTTGCTTTGGAAAAGAGGTTCTACTTTTGTTTCCACAGGAAATGAGTCTGTGGATTCCTTCCAAGCTAAAATGGTTTGATAGAACAAGACCCTCCGAAAGTTCTCTGTGAACTCTAAAAATACTTTTCCCAACAAAAAGCAGGAAGCAGTTGGAGAAAATAATGCCCAAATTCTCAAAATGATTGTTTATAAATTGTTGTTTTCATTTAAAGGGGAATATGATATAGAATGAATGTTTTGCATTGGTATGGATCTTGGTCTATTGACACAAATTGAAGGTCAATTTTGTTACACTATATAAATATATATAAATATACATATATATTTCTACTCCTGTTTAAAGTATTATGCTTATACATCTCATTAAAATGTAATGTATAACTAAAAATTACAGATTAATAGGTAGTCATTTATAATAGTCATGTTAGTTAGGTTTTCTAAATGTACAGAGCTATATTTCAAATGGACAGGTATTCTTCAACCCTTTCAAAGACTTACAGAATATGCCATTTAAATGTTTTAAGAACTTAAACTTTTATGACAATGAAACACATCTGCTCCTGGAAGCACCAATTACTTCTAGAGGATGATGGGCATCAAAGAGGCTCCTTATGGAACGGGCTAGCCATTTGGGCAAGAAACTGCTCTTGCCTGGACTGCTTGATGGTATGCTGTATAAACTGGACATGCAGGACCCACAGAAAAATGACTGCTAAACTTGCCTAAAGAATGTGAGAAAGTCCTTCAGGGTTCCTGCTTCATGAAAGAGTCTGCCAGATATTTTGAAGGACACAAAAGAAAGTGACTGACAAACTACAAATATGGGCAAAACAGTCTTTCAAATTTCTTGCTTCATGGAAAAGTCTGCCAGATATTATAGGCCTATAGGCTGAAGGCAGATGCCCCCAATATTACAGATGAACTTTTGGTGACTGTCTAGGCAGGGAGGGAGACGTCTCTGTCAACTTTAGAGTTTTAAAAGCTGCTTACAATGCACTTCCTCTTTACTTAGGTAATATATATCCTTCTGGGGTCTTTGATGGCATTGATGGCTAAACAGTTATAGTTTTCCTTAGTTATGATAAAAGATAAATTAGATATAAAACTTTAGACTCACAAAGATAGATAGATGATAGAGTACTTTCCTTAATTTGCCAAATGTAAATGAACTAAATATTCTAACTATAATTCTTGCTTGATAACTGTTTTGTTATATATAATTTTACTATGTCAAAGTTAAAACATTCCTTTTTAAATGAACAGAAAAGATGATGTGGGAAGTCTTTAAAATGTTGCTCTTATTGGTTAATGAATAAAGCTATTTTGGTCTATAGCAGGACAGGATATAGCCAGGCTGTAAGAGATATATAGAGAGAGTAGGTGCAGTCAGAGAGACACCATGTAGCTGCTGAAAGAGACAGAAACCACTGGAAACAGTAAGCCACAGCCTCGTGGCAATGCACAGATTAATAGAAATGGGTTAATTCAAGATATAAGAGTTAGCTAGAAATATGCCTGAGTCATTGGTTGAACAGTTTTGTAGTTAATAGAGTTTCTGTGTGATTACTTGGGTCTGGGAGGCTGGGAAACAAAAGAGCAGTTTCTGAGTATAGATCCACTCTGTAGTAGTGCTCAGGAAGGCTCTACTTCAGTCTTAGTGGTTTCTGCTATATGAACCAATCTGAAGGCCCACGGCAAAGCTTGGCTTTCCTGTGTCATTTAAGTCACGACCTTCCCTAGTTATTATTAGAGCTACAAGTTACCCATTGAGTAAGGTTTCTCCCAGGACACCTCTTTCTCTTTCTCCATCATCCATGTACCATTCCAATTAAATTACATTTTATAAAACAAAGTGTCCTTACCAAGCTGTGAACAAGGTATTTCCATCCAAATGAATTTTCCTTCTAAACAGACAAAAAAGCACTTAGCCATCCCACTAAAAATACATACACATTTACACAGACACATGGACACAGGCATATACAGGCTCTCATAAGTATACACACAGAGCAACATACACAGACAGACAGACACACACACACACACACACACACACACACATACATTCTTCCCATTGTCGTTAACAATCCCCAGCTGCACTGGCTCCTGAAACCTTTAAAACCTCTCGATTTTGCTTTCCATCCCAGAGTTCCTTGGAGGAATACAGAACTCTAAAATCAGAAGAGTCTTGGCTGGGCAGTTGCCAAGTCAGCTGCTGCTCCTTAGCCTTCCTTGGGTGGGATAGCATACTAGAAGATGTCTTGCACACCATATAAGTAACTACTTGATAAATAAAGAAAAATTCATTTTTAAATGGGAAGAATGAGAAACTATAAATACAACAGCTTTCTCTTATTTGCTCCTGGCTGTTAAGAACTTCTTAACCCAATAGGTGGCTCACGTTTATAAAAAATAATATACAAAATGCTTCCTGTCCTAACACAATCTGTATATATCATACAAGGCATGTCTCATTATGCCCATGAGGTAGCTGAGTTGGCACGCTTCCCTGGTAAACTATCTTGGGAGCAATGGAGGCTGAGTTTCATAGACTGACACTTACATACACTAAATTGAAGAGATAACCATTGTCTCTTTCCAGTGTTCATGCTGCTTTGGTAAGAATTAAAAAGAAAAATGCTACTTCACAAGAAAGCAAGGGAATTGTGTCAAACAGAAACACAAGCCCTAAAGACATTTTAATTCTCATCCTATTTTATCCTCTTATTGCATGAGACACTGCTCGAAGTAGGAACCGCCGGCTGAGATTTGGTTGATCTAAACAGAAAACCGTTCAGTAAAGCTAAGTTAATTGAGACATGATTTTATTCATTCACAATTCCCTTTTCTTCCAGGATTTATCTCATGCTCCAGTGACACCTACTATCCTTTATACAGACCAAAGTTGTCTATAAAATCTGCCAAAATTGCTTCCTGAGTTTTAGAAGAGCTACCACAAGAAGTACATAGCTGCCAGAATTCAGCTCAGAAATCTTCATATTTTTAGATGAAAAACTAAACCAAACAATAAAAAATCTTCTGTCTAGATAATCGCAAGAACTATATTTCTCACAAAAGAGAAGAAAATTATAGCCAAAAAAAGTCTATTCCTAGTTTTAAAAGAATGTGTTAGTGGCATTTAAAGAAATAAATGTTCTGTTATAAACATAGTAGAACAAAAAATATTTCCAGGGCTGGAGAGATGGCTCAGTGGTTAAGAGCATTGTCTGCTCTTTCAAAGGTCCTGAGTTCAATTCCTGGCAACCACGTGGTGGCTCACAACCATCTGTAATGAGGTCTGGTGCCCTCTTCTGACCTGCAGACATACACACAGACAGAATATTGTATACATAATAAATAAATATTTAAAAAATATTTTCAGAAATAAAAATCACAGAGCACCACCCCATTTGCTAATGTTACTCTCAGCTAATAAAATGCTTAAATATTATATCTGCTTATTTCTTGAACAACTCTGCTACTTTATCAACCTCCTGACTTTAAATAAATACTAAAATGTCAACCCATCTTTCCAGACATCAGTGGAGATGGAACACCTCCCCAGCACTTCTGAGGCACAAAAGAAGTGAGCTTCCCACCATGGGAGATCACGGAGATCCTCCCGGAAAGGAAAGCTTTAATTGCACTTTGCAGGCATTCAGCAACATCAGACAAATATCCACATGGCCACTTTCTTTCCCCTGTCCTGGCAGGGAATTTGCTTTCTCTTTGCCAGTTAGCTTCACGACCACGTGTACCTCCCAGAATGCCCTGTCATGGGCGCTCACAGAAGCTAACGCCACATGATGAAAAGAAGCAGCACTTTGGTGCCCCAGGAAGAAGCTCCTTTGAACACACACATTAATAGGCTTGCCAAATTTTTAATGCCAGTAAAACCAAAAGTCTGGAGGAATTTTAAGTTACAGTAAGATGACTTTTTATCCTTTGAATTCTTCAGGAAGCATCAAATCAATGTAACATTAAAAACAAAACAAAACAAACAAACAAAAAAATCCTACAGCATGTTCTGGTCATAGGGAAAACAAGAATACAACAAAAAGCACCCCACAAAGAACTCTGCGTTCTGAAAGTGGAGCGGCAGAGCGAGGCGCCACAGCGAAGTTCTAATTGGCAACTGCAGAACAGTTTGATTTGATAGAGTTAGGTTGAAAATGATAAAGGAACTCGTTATCCTTTCAGTTAGCTATGAAAGAGACCAAAGAAATTCTCATAAAAGTTCAAAATCAAGCACTACCAAACAACATACCTTTCAGATACGTAGAAATATGAAAGGGGTTTAAGGAAAACTCAAAGGCAACCATGAAATAAAAGCTCAGGAAAAGAAGGCTGTAAGATCAGAGAGGCCCACATGGGGGTTTCAAAGATATGGGTAATGGGCAATGTCTTGGGCTGTGCGTCAGGCCCACAGGTGTTCCTTTTATTATTACCCTTTATAACTCACAAATTTATTATGTCCTTCTTTAAAACATATATGAAACATTGCACAGTAAAAGATGAAAAACACAAGGGGTGGGTAAAGGGGTAGCTATAGAAATGGACGCGTATCATACTCAAAATTTAATTAGCAGCAACATAAACACATTTCCAGATAGAAAGAATCAGAGTTATTCTCTAAATAAAGTGGGATTAACTTAATGGCAAAGTAACAACCACCATGTGTGCTGATGAAATGATCAGACTCTAGGTAACTGTGAGTCTGAAATCCTGTCTAATATGAAAGATTGCAGCAGAGCCTTGAACCAAAGGTAACTGCCAAATATACACATCTATTTTGTACTTAAGATTGCTTAAGATGTTCCTCAAATACATGGGGCCGATTTCACACTGGCCACTCACACCTACTGACCAATTAATGGAGAAAATCTTTAACTTCATAGGCTCCAATCAAGACATGAGGTATAGAATACGAAGAAGGAAATGTTCCCCATAGCAGGATTGCTTGCTTATGGAAAATATCGGCATATGTTCTAATTACCACTCTATCACAAGCTTAAATTAGCAACACACTCACTGTTCTCACTGGAGGGCCTAATGAGTCTTTGACTGAACATTTTAAAATATTATTTTATTTTAACATGTATGCATATTTTGCCTACAAGTATATATGCCACCATGTGCACGTCTGGCGCTCAGGGAGGCCAGAATACTGAACAACCATGTGGGTCCTGGCTATCAAACCCAAGATCTCTAGTAAACCAGCCAGTGCTTTTGACTGCTGAGCCATCTTTCTAGTTAGCCTCTGTTTGTACATTTTTAACCATACTATGTCCATCAGCCTCAGAAAACACTTCTACAAGGCCTGACAAACATGCAATTATATTTTAATGGGTAAAAATATATTGTAATTCTTTTCAGCTGTCTCATCCAGGAACAAAAATTTTCTGTGTGTTAAATGTACATTTTGTACGCTGGGGTTTGTCAGCATCTTTTGATCTGGGGAGTGGGACACGGCAGACAAGTGTTGCAAACAGTTTGTGGCCACACTGTCCCTATACAAGGCTGGATACAGAAGCTGTCTTCTGGGAGTCATTTAAACTGTCTCTAAATCATATTACTGGACACTCATTAGCCAAATTTTCAACCTATGGTGTTTGTTTTTTAGAACATATGAGGATATTTTATGTGACATTTCATTTTACTGAAGGAGTAGTGAATTCACAACAGTTGGTTCTGGGGCTAGAGAAATGGCTCAGTGGGCAAACGCTGGCTGCTGCGTTTCCATCCCCAGGACTCACATAACAGCTAGATGCAGTCATTCCCCAATGGGTGACGGGAAGACAACACAGCAGAAATCACGGGCCGCTCATGGGGCAGCTAGCCTGGAGTATGAAGCAATATGATGAACAAGGCAAGCCCTGTCAGATCAGGAGGAAAAAGGTGAGACCACCAGACGCTCTTTTCAAATCTTCACATGTACACATCTATAATCATATCCATGGTCACGTGGGGGGGGACTGCTAAGATAATACAAAAACTGTATTTGGCATTTAAATTCATGTACCTAAGAATTACTGGAAGCCTATTACAGAGATGAGCAAAAATTTTAGTGACACAGTACCTGGCCCCTACTTGCTTCCAGTGTGCGAGATGCTTCAGAGAAGGAAGAATGCACTAATCCATAGAAAGGTTACCAAATCCCTACCCCCTCTCTGATTCTCGGTAACCTGTGATTTCTCCAGTTATTTATGTAACTGGAAGAAAAAACATCCAGTCTAGAAGGAGAGGAAAGTACTTTAGGATCTGACTGGAGTTCCCTGATAAGTGTTGCAAAGACAAACCACATGGTACTAGCAGAGCACAAGGAAGGAGCAAACACAGGAGGAAACTCTTCCAGACTTCCACATTTGAACAATGCCTTAGAAGTCGGTTACTAGGACAGTGCTTTTCCAAGAAAAATGCAATAGTGAGGGCAAGTTACTAGGGCCAGGGGGGTGGTGGGGATAGCCCCAGTATTCGAAATGCTATTTGAAAGACAAGGACTTGGGACGTTGGCCATGAGTCTAGGTCATTAAGAATGAGTTGAAAATGATACTTGAGCATGCTGTTTAAGCTGTTAGAGGGGGAGTGGAAACTCTTCCAATTAGGTTAGATAACTGGCATCCATCTTGTAGATCCGTAGTAACCCAGAGGGGTGTGTGTGTGTGTGTGTGTGTGTGTGTGTGTGTGTGTGTGTGTGTGTGTGTGTGCTCAATAAAAGGGTAACATATACAGAATCTGAAAAGGCTGATTCCATAGAAACTGAGAGTGGCTCAAGTGCTTCCTAAGTCTGGGGAAAGAAGCATGGCTGGCACTTAGGGACATGTCCTGCAGGCAGATGGCAGGAATAAGAAGTTCTATTGCCCATTGGAGTGAATACAGATGCCCATGATCTACTGTGTATTTCAAAGTAGCTACAAGGGAGTGTTTTAGATATTCTATGGACAAAGAAATAATAAGCTGTTGTAGGAGGAACAAGCTGTGTCCCGCCGCCCGGCTAGCTTAGCCCCCGAAATAACCACACAGAAATTGTATTAATTAAATTACTGCCTGGCCCATTATAATTAGCCTACTCTTGGCCAACTCTCACATCTTGATCTAACCCATTTCTATTAATCTGTGTTCACCACGAGGTCGTGGCTTACAGGGAAAATTCAGCATGTCTGACCTGGCAGCTCCATGGCTTTTCTCTCTCTCTCTGCCTTCTTCCCAGGATTCTGTTCTGTCTTCCCCACCTATCTAAGTGCTGCCCTATCAAAATGCCATGGCAGTTTCTTTATTCAACCAATGAAAGCAACACATAGTCAGAAGGACCTCCTACACCAATAAGCTTAAGTGACAGATGTACTAATTGGTCAGATTTGATCTGTATACAATGCACAGATAAAATGAAACATACATTGATATGTTCAATCAAAAGTAAAAGCCAGACACGGCGGAATACACATGTAATCCCAGAAATGGAGAGGCTGAGATACAAGGATAGGTAATTTGAAGCTAGCCTGAGCAACAAAAACCTAATGATAAAATAGTAGAGAACATGGAAGTAAAGTTAAGAGATACATATTCTGGTCTTATTTCAGCACATTTTAGAAAGATACACAACCTTCAATTTAAATATGTACAAATTATTCACAAAAATTTACTCTTATTTAGGCTAGTCTGATCCTGGGGTTGGTGTGGCTCTTCTGGTCATATTTTCATCTTTGTCCTTTTTTGCTTTGGGCCAATGTCTTCTTTCCCAATTGCCCTTGGCTTAGGTCCACGGTTGGGTTATCAACCCAGCTGCAGGTGTGTTACAGAGAAAACTCTGCTAGTAAACAGGAGGTGTGAACTGTCTATGAGATGATAGAAAAGAGAAGCCTGAACTGGGGAAGGCTGGGGATGGGGGATGTAAAAGGGAAAAGTGGTTAAAGCCCACAGGTCACAAAGCACACGTCTTTAATTCCAGCACTCAGAAGGCAGAGGTGGGTGAATCTCTGAGTTCATGGTCAGCCTGGTGTACAGAGAGAGTTGAGTTCTAAGACAGCCTGAGCAACACAGAGAAACCCTGTCTTGAAAAACAAACAAACAAAACCTGGAGGGGAAAAAAAGAAGACAATTCACAATACTGATAAGAATTGTCTTTGGGAGGAGGGAGGGTGGCTTCATCCCTGCAGGTATGAAGCTAGACTTTCTTGACTAGACCCAAGACTACACATCTGGATGCACATCTGCAATCTGCAAAATCACTCACTGGCCAATCCTTCCTGAGAACAATTTTATGAGGAAAGTGTGGCAAACATCCTATTTTCCAGATTAGAAAGTGGCAGAGGAAAGTCAAGTGCTGCTTGACAGGAGCAAAGCTAATAAGCCAGGGACCGGGACTAAAGAGCAGGCCAGTAGCTCTGCACACAGTCTCTTTCCTTCAGAAAAAGGGGAACAGGAAAAATCCTGTTTCCATGTTATTATCTGTACTGTCATGGGTCATCTCTAATGTTCAATGGAATAAGATATGAGAGTGAGACAAGCTATAAGATTTTAATGAATCTCATTTAAAAATATGCTTTAAGCACAGTCTTAAAAAAAAGTGTTTTGTAAATTTATTTATAGAAAGACAACAGTGCAAGCAAAGGGATAATGACAGATATCAGAAGTATAAATTGCTGACTTAAGGACATTAGCCTTTCCATGTCTTAAAAAAAAAAATGAAAAAGAGCAACTTCACACTAGATAGGCATTCCCCTTACCTAGAAGCGTCTGCTTATTTGGGGAGGAGTCAGACTCTGAAGAACATCTGCATGACCGGAGAACAATCACTCCACCGAGCACGCCGTCCTCACTGGCAAGGAAAGGTGAACCTGGGCAGAAGAGACTGGCAGTCACCTTTCAGTCACTTTCATTTTCAATGTCCATTTGATTACTAGAACAAAATGTGGCATGAATAAGAGCTTGAAGGATGCCCAGTTTCTGACAATCATTGTTCATACCTCATCTACACTTGATGGTAAAGGCAGTTTAATGCCTGAAGAGGAGCCATTTGGCAAGGGCAGTGCCAGATACTGCCAAGTTGACCTGAACTGGGGAGAGTGAGTGCAGTTTTGTATTTGGAATAGAAGTGGAAAATATCACCAGATTAAAGGACCAAACAACCACACACACACACACACACACACACACACACACACACACACACACACACACACAGGCTCACCCTTTGACCAACTCTCGGGAATCCTACACTAGGCTCTCCCTGCTGCCAGAGGCACACCACCAAACGCTTTGATTTACTACCTTAAATTCAATTTTAAACAATAAGCCACAAAGTTTATTACAAACATTTAAAAATGCTACTGATGGTTTACACAAATAAGGGTAAAGCCGGTGGTTAGAAACAACCCAGCCTCCTTGAGATCTCACACACCAAACCACTGTGAACATTTCAAGAACATTATGTTTTAAAGCCCCTCATTTTTCCCCCAAGGACATCTTCTTGGACATCTGGCATAACAAGTAAGCACGTGGAGAACAAATGCAAAATTAACCCAACAACTATCAAAGAAAGTAGTAAAAATAAAACCGACCAAATTGGATTTGGGGGAAATTTCTGGTTAAATTTAGTAGATTAAACACATGCATTTATCTCCACTCCCTCCTCAAATCCCTGGGAATGTTGGATGGAAAAGGAAGGGAGGATAAAAACGAGGGGGAAAAAGCAGATATTTGGGGAAGAAGAGACGGAGAAGCAGCTATTTCGCTTGCAAACCTAGTGTGCTAGCTAGTTTTTATATGTCAAGTTAACACAAACTAGGGCCATCAAGGAAGAAGGAATCTTAATAAAAAAAAAAAAAGTGCACCCACAGGATTGGCTTGGAGGCCATTTTCTTGATTGATGATTGTTGTGGGAGGTAGCCCAGATCACCATGGGTGGTGGTCCTGTGTACCACCAGAAAGCAGGCGGAGCAAGCCATGAGGGGCAAACCAGAAAGCAGCACCCCACCATGACCTCTGCATCAGCTCTTGCCTTCAGATTCCTTCAACGATGGGCTGTGGTGTAGGACTATAGCTGATAAAAGACTTTTCTCCCCAAGTAGCTTTCAGTCATGGTGCTTTATCACAACAGTAGATAGACTACCTAAGTCACCTATGAAACCTAAATCTCAAGTTTTCAGGAAGTAGAGAACTTGTGGTGGAAGGAACCTTCAAAAAACCATCAAATTTAAGGCTGCAAAACTGAAAAGGATCAAATATAGGAGGCTTACATCTCCTCTGAAGGCAAATGTACAGAGAAGAGATGAAATGGAAGTAGCTGGTTTAATATCTGAAAGAATCTTCCAGAACACTGGTCAGCAAACTATGACCTGCTAAGAATTGAAAACAAACAAAAAATTTTAATGGCTGTTTTTTTATTGATTTTTATTGAGCTCTACATTTTTCTCTGCTCCCTTCCCTGCCTCTCCCCTCCCCTTAAGCCCTCTCCCAAGGTCCCCATGCTTCCAATTTACTCAGGAGATCTTGTATTTTTCTACTTCCCATGTAGATTAGATCTATGTACGTAATGGCTGGTTTTTAAAAGTTAAGAAAGATAGGAGAGGAGACAAAAGAAGGGGGGGCAGACATGTAGGTAGCAGGGACCACAATGACGCTTATGAAATCAGTGAGCTTCATTCTTAGCCTTTCGTAGAAAGCTTGCTGTTCTAGTCAGGATTACAGCTGTTGTGATGAAACACATGACCAAACCTACTGGGGGAGGAAAATTTTTATTTGGCTTATGCAAAACACATTATGGTTCATCCTCAAGAAAAATCAAAACAGGAACTCAAACAGAGCAGGAACGTGTAGGCAGGAGTTGATGTAGAGGCCATGGAGGGGTGCTGCTTAGTGGCTTGCTCTTCATGGCTTGCCCCTGCTTTCTTATAGAACCCATGAACATTGGCCCAGGGGTGGCCCCACCCACAGACTGGACCTTCCCCCATAGATCATTAATTAAGAAAATACACTTCAGGCTACTCTGCTGACAGTGTAATCTTCTACAGGCATTTTCTTACTTGAGGTTCCCTTCTCTCGGATGACTCCGGCTGTATCAAGTTGATATAGCCAGCACACTTGCCAATCCCTGATCTAGGACAGGATTCATACTAGAGAAGAGATGTATCACTAAACCCACAGAGACTGGATAATTGCCTTCTTGCAAGCCAACAGGCACAAGAGGAGAAACTTATTTGAGAGAAACTAAAAAAGTAACTTGTCCTTGCCTTATGTCGAGGAAGAAGATGAAGAGGGGCAGGGAGTCAATGAAAAGGGGGATGTGGAAAATGACCCTCCCTCCTCATCTCTGCATTGACCACTTGTCTTCTAGCAGTGACAAAAGACTTGGTCAAGGCTGCTTAAGGAAGGAGGGCTTACTTCAGTTGAGAGCTCAACCTTCTTGCCATATTTCTATCAGGGCAATAAAACATAATCTCAAGTAAAAATCTGCTTTTAGCCAATTCCTAGTTTTTTTCCTTCCTAATTTTCTACACTCTGTAATAAGCCGGTAGGTCTTTGGCCAAGTGTGATGCAAGTATCTTCCCCAATTTATTAACGACTCTGATTTCATTTATGATTCTTCATTTTTGGCTTACTTGTTTCTGATGCTTGGGCAGCTGATATGTCAACCTTTTTCCTTTAAGGTTTCTGTGTAGCAAGTTTTACAGGAAAAGCCTTCGCTAGTGGAAAATTATGAAAATATTTTGCCCATGCCCATGTTTTCTACTAGCACTTTTACAATTACAGATTTTAATTTTAAGACTTCAGACTTCTGGAATTAATTTTGGGATAAAGATTGCTGTGGAGAACTTGTGGTAGACTTATTCCCCCTAAATAGTCAGTCAAATGCATAATAACACTTTGGTGAAAAATTCATTCCTTGTCTACTGACTTAAAATATATTTTTATCATATATTAATTCTCAATGTATTTAAACCCAAACATTTTTTAAATGATAAAAACTACTCTCATATAGATGGTGTAGAATCTACTTACAGTCTTTCAACATATTATACTTGATTGGACCAGTTTCTTCTCAATATTTATAATATGAAATAATATTTTTCTGCTTTCACATGTTTTTTTAAAATAGCATTCCTTAACAGTTTTGCCTTTTATTCTTATTGAAAATTTTATGTGGAGACAATTTAAATAAATTGTGATTTTTTTTTTGCCTATGAGTCAAATATATTGATAAAATTTCCTTTGGTATATATTTAATACTTCTACTCAAAAGTTTTAATCAAACAGTTGAAACTGTAGAACATAAACTTCCTACAATTTTTTCCTCAGTTCTTAGCCTTTCAATCTATCCTATCTCATTTACCACTATCCATATTTCTAATGCAAACAGACATAAATAATGCTATGTGATCTTCACCTGGGTCTCACAAAACAGAATAAAACTCAAACACAACAAAATAAAAGCCTGCACGCTTCCAAGAGAGGTTGGATGCCACATCGTCTATGATTGAGGTTAAAACACTCTGAATTGGAAAAGGTTTAATTTAACTAATCAAAAGTACATGAAAGACTTCCCTGACTCAGTATTTAAAACATATAAAGTATTTTAAAACAATTCTGAAGGAACAGAGGCTTTGCTTATTACAGTCAAGATTTCATGTGTGTGCTGAATCTTACGCCCCTTTCTATAATATAGTTCAGGCTGTCTTCCAGAACTCTTAGTTTATGAGCAGTGTCTTTTTCTACAGGACCCAGCTGATATGTTTTGTTTTATCATGGGCTTGGCAAAAAAAGTTCAAATGTTCAAATAACGCAGATAAACACTTGGAAAAGTCTCTACCAATCTCTGCACAAAGCTTTAAATGGCCTTAGGTTATCATGACCACCACACACCTTCCAGTGCGGCTGCTGCATGTTTTCCCCAGAGTACAAACTCTACTCACTTTCATTCTATAACCTGCTTATTGCACATAAGCCCATAACACTGAAGAATCGTTACTACTGCTCATTCTGTTGGGAGATGGTGAAATCTTAAAAACGTCACATGGAAGAGTACCCAGTGGTCAGAATATTATAGGTTCTCAATATCTGCTACAGGATTCCAAAGAATTATTGAAAGGTAGATCAACAACAGGCATGGAAGCACCACGTCTCTGGTATAAACAGCACTAAGAGGCAACTAGTTCGGGGCACAGATGAGAATGCTGTCATATCAACAAGTAAACCAGTTCACACACACACGCACAAAGGAGTTAGATGTAGAGAGCAAGGGAACACTGATGCTGAATGCACCCAACACTATGAAGGAAGACGAATACACACACACACACACACACACACACACACACACACCCCAACTGACCAAACTGAAAAGGTCAAAGAGGAATAGTTAGGGTCTGGTAGGGCAGAATACTTTGCTGAAATCAAATAAGTAATAAACAAACAAAAATCTGTGTTATAAGAGAAGCTTTGAAAGACTGACAGTTCAAAGGGCCAAGATAGGATGATATCACTTGCCAAGAACTTTTGCTTGGCAAGCTGAGAACACAGGTAAGGAAAAAGGGCATGCTTGTCTAATGGAATTTGAACTACATCTTTCATTGTTTCAAAAAGATATCAAGTGCTGCTGGACACAGTTCCCACAACGAGGAGCTCTGCACTATGAGTGCTCCCTTCCCACTAGAAGTATTACGTATGTTAACTTTTCTTTTGTCTTAATCCTATATGATAAAAGGAAAGGGGTCACTGTAAAGAGAGTATGGATAGCACTATTACTTCTCCTTCCTTTATTCTTAAGGCATTATTGAGTATTATTAGTTATTTACCTTACCTGGGCATTACTTACCCTACCCTGCTTTGTACAGATCATCAACAACAAAACACACACACACATAAAATCCCGGGTGCCTGGTTATAGGCTTATGCTGGAGACATCCAAGCAAGCAAAGATAAATGGAACTACTTAAAACAGCTCCATGGAAAATAAAATCAGGGGCTAAGATGGAGACTGAAGCTGAAGAATCCACTGCTAATGGTAATTTCTGAAAGGACTGTTTGAAATTTCAAAAAAAAAGGTAAAGAAGGAACAAGATAAAGGTTAGAAAGGAGGACATGATGGTGCGGGACAATTCTGTATTCTGCCAATTATGTTTTAAACAAATGCTGATTGGCCAGGAGCCAGGCATGAAGTATAGGCAGGACAACCAGACAGGAAGTAGAGGTGGGACAAGGAGAACAGAAGAATTCTGGGAAGAAGGAAGCTCTCTCTGCAGTCCTGCCCAGACACAGGAGAAAGAAGATGTGATCTGCCCCGCTGAAAAAGGTGCTGAGCCATGTGGCTAACAGAGATAAGAATAATGGGTTAATATAAGTTATAAGAGTTAATAAGAAGCCTGAGCTAAGGGACCAATCAGTTTATAACTTTGTACACCTCTGTGTGATTTCTTTGGGGCTAAACGGCTGTGGGAACTGGGCAGGACAAAAACCCCAACAAGCAGGTCCTCATGTTACTACATGACAAGCTAAAAAGGGCTTGCCAAGGTCCTGAAGAGTTATAGACCTGGAAATTTAGAAAAACAAAAATAAGCTGAAAAGGGCAACATAACAAACAAGACCTAGAATGAGGCTGAGGGTCATGCAGTAATGGCAACTCACAGACACGGAGTATTTGCCCACATTTGCATCTTTTTCATAGGTGAAAGGCCAAGGGCTGAGGCTATTTAGAGAAGAAACCCAAACAGGTTGTTTTGAGGAGAACAGATGGGTCAGTCAGCTTTTAGGAGAAGGGATAGGGAGACTGCCAAAGAGGCTTCTGTGGAGAGTTTATAGGGAGTGTGGAGACACCTCCCATGTTCCCTGGACAGCCACCCTTCAATAGACCCAAATACAACACGGCAGGGTGGCTGAAGGCACACTGTCCTTCCCATAGTGCTAAATTTTGTGGCAGCAGATACAACTTAAGATAAAAGTGAGGCAAGATATTCGAATGAATTCAGCCAAGTGGACACTGAGAAGATCAGTGAGTTCGGCTTCTCAGCAGGAGGCCTGTTGTGTGACTTGGAATGAGGGCAGATGGTTACTGACTTCAGTCTCCCATTTAAATCAGGTCATCTATATGTACTCTTATCATGATACAATGTCAAAGCAGTGCCTGAGGATGGATGTCAGAATTCTGGACATCATGAAGCTGAGTGCTGTGAAATTCCTTCTCTGATCTAAGGCTCTGAATTCTTTCCCTCTTCTTACTAGTCCCCCAGGCCCTGTTTATCTCTGGAATTCTCTCTATGTCCTAATTTAGCATAGCTTGAATTTGTTAAACTTAGAGCACTGGCTAGGATATATTTTTTGGCATCTCCTTTTTTTTTTTAAACTAAATAAAGTCCTGAACTTTTTCTCCACCTTGGTTATGGATGTTTTGTGGCTCTGCTTGATTTAAAGGCTTACTTTGGACATTTCATACATGCCTAGAAGCCTTAGGCAGTGGGAAACCTTTTACTATGCCTAATAATATAAAGTCATATATAATAGGATAGCTTTATGAACTCCTAAACTAATAATCATTCAAAATTCTTTAAAAGCTGACGAAGAGTAGAACAGGGACTACAAGTTATCCAGTGCCTACCGCTTGAAATGTAGTTCTCTTCTGCCTTCTGACAGAGACTGAACTCACATGCTAAAACAAACAACAGAGATTTGCTTTTATCACATTTTGCTACATTTATATGGGTTATCTGAATAGTCAGAAATGTAGGGAAAAACTCAATTCAAGGGGTTAGAATAAAAGGTACAGCAGGCTACTTGACACAAAGCAAATACATGGGAATCAAGATCTTATTGCGATGCAAAACAAATGATCCTTTTCCTTCCTCAGATATCTAGCCGTTCTGGGGATCTGACCTAGTGTCAGACATGGCTGACTTCATAGTGAGAAGAACCCCTCAGTCAATTCAAATACATGCAACCTAAGCAAAAAGAAATACGCTTGCTCTACAACATCTACTAAAAGAGCCAAAGGAAGAATGCTGACTGGCTCGATTAGGCAGCATGTGATCTAGCCAGCAAAGTAAGGCTACTATGCTGTGTGACTAAGTCAACCCTGCCCAAATGAGAATCTGCATGTCTCTTCTCAGTTAAAAGAGGCTTTAAGAACTAAAGATATGGGATAATGTTTACATATATGCCTGAGGGTGTGCACGTGCATACACACAAACTCTGTCTCTCCCTCTCTCTCTTTGCATATTGTTGGAAGTAAAGATATCCATTGTGGGTACATCTTCCTTTACTAAACTAGATAGGGGATACTACACTGGCACATGACCTTTGGCTCTGAGTTTTCCTCCATTTGAGTATGAAAAAGATGAGTGGAAAGAGTAAACATAAAAAGCTCTGAGAAATATAGAGTGCTTTATAATAATTGTGTAGTATTACTACAATATGTGAATAACTTTATTTTTTAAGCAGATTATTTTTTATTACTTTATAAATAATACCAATCAAAATTTCCACTTCCTCCCCTCCTCCCACTTCCCTCCCGCTCCCCCACTCACCCTCCCCGTCCAGTTCTAAGAGAGGGCAGGGTACCTGCCCTGTGGGAAGTCCAAGGCCCTCCCCCCTCCATCAAGGCTTAGGAAGGTGTGCATCCAAATAGAATAGGATCCCAAAAAGCCAGTGTATGCAGTAGAGACAAATCCCAGTGCCATTATCATTGGCTTCTCAGTCTGCCCCAATTGTCAGCCACATACAGAGGGTCCAGTTTGATCCCATGCTCGTTCAGTCCCAGTCCAGCTGGAGTTGGTGAGCTCCCATTAGCTCAGGCACACTGTCTCAGTGGGTGGACCAACCCCTTGTGGTCCTGACTTCCTTGCTCATATTCTCCCTCCTTCTGCTCTTCAACTGGAACTTGGGAGTTCGGTCCAGTGCACCAATGTGGGTCTCTGTCTCTATCTCCATCCATAGCCAGATGAAGGTTCTATGGTGTTATTCAATATAGTCATCAGTCTGACTATGGGACAAGGACAGTTCAGGCATCCTCTCCTCCACTGCCCAGGGTCCTAGCTGGGAACAGCCCCGTAGAACCCCTCTAGAGTCAGGTCTCTTGCTAACCCCAAAATGACTCCCTTAATTAAGATATTTTCTTCTCTGCTCCCATATCCATCCTTCCTCCATCTCAACCATCCCACTCCCCCAAGCTCTCCCCAACCCTCCTGTTCTCCCTTCTCTCTCCCCCTCTCCCCTTTCCAATTCACCCCCATGCTCCCAACTTTTGCCTGACGATCTTGTCTGCTTCCAATTTCCAGGAGGATCTATATATGATTTTCTTTGGGTTCACCTTATTAGTTAGCTTCTCTAGGATAGCGAACTATAGGCTCAATGTTCTTTGTTTATGGCTAGAATCCACTAATGAGTGAGTACATACCATATTCATATTTTTGGGTCTGGGTTATCTCACTCAGGATTTGACATGTTTTCCCTGGCTAGCAATACAGAAAACAATACTTTCTCAAGATGCTGGGCTCACCACAACTCAGTCAGACACATGATCGTCACTGCAAACCATCAATATCCTACAGTATTCACCACAACTCAGTCAGACACATGATCGTCACTGCAAACCATCAATATCCTACAGTATTCACCACAACTCAGTCAGACACATGACCGTCACTGCAAACCATCAATATCCTACAGTATTCACCACAACTCAGTCAGACACATGACCGTCACTGCAAACCATCAATATCCTACAGTATTCACCACAACTCAGTCAGACACATGACCGTCACTGCAAACCATCAATATCCTACACACTCACAGTGCGACACTAGGATAGCTGCCAGCTTAAGTCTCCACAGTGCATTGTCAAGTGACGATATTTTCAACTGAGATGACTTTCTTGGGGACAACCATATCACAAGTAACATCTGTATAAAGAGGTTAATGAGGGAACAGATACTCAATGTACCCTTCTGTCCACACGAGGAACCATTTTATAATGCACTTAGCGACAATAGGAAATCAGGTCTACTGTGATTTAAATAAATTGTAATTTACTTTTTCCTTCAAACAAGTGCTCCGGTCCTAAGTAGCCTTTGTATTTACTGTAACAGGTCCAGTGTCAAGTCCATAATTATTGTGTCTTGCTTATCTACTCCATCATGATTGTACCTAGTTTCTGTTATTCCGGAAGTCACATTCACATTGTAAATGTGGAAATGGTGAAGGCCTTTTGATGAAAACAAAGGTTCTCCAGAAATACTGAGGCAAACTCTATGTCAACAGCCTGAACCACACTGAAGTGCTGCCACGTCCGAGGCGGGACTATTGACTTTTCACAGCTGCTACAATGGAGGAATACAGAAAAAAGAGAAAAGATTGCAGGGCACGAGAGTTTATCAGCCGGCTGCTTGCCTTGCATATTCGTGCACAAGGCCTATGTTTAATCCCAAGAATGCTTTCAAAACAATATTTTTAAGAACCAGAGAACAGACACCTGAACAAGACAGCCCATAGTGTGTCACAAATACTGTGACAAGGTACAAAGAAGAGCATGTGGCGGTGACAAAGCAGGACTCGTGGCAGCACTGCATTTTATTACCTGCTTTAAGAATATTTTCAAACATGGTGATGGGGTATGGCTTAGTTTGGACACACAGCAAAAACGCAGAAAATCTAGGTACATTTACAAATTAAAAGAATTAATCTTCAAGCTATGCTTTTATATTTATTTGGCTCTGTATTAAAATACATCTAAAAGAGAGCTGGGAGGGATATATGGAACAGTTTGGAAGGAGGACAGGGAAGAGGAAAATGTAATTATACTATAGTCTCAAAAATAAAAAATAAAATCTAAAAGATTGGTGTATTATATGTAAGTCAATGTATTGATTGTAATATTAGAGCTTTGTAACAGGTTGTCATTGAAGAAAATTAAGTAATAGATACACAGGTATCTATATAATTATCTTACAATGAAAATTGGATGTATAATTGTATTAAATTGTAAGTTTAATTTTTAAAAATCAAATTAAAATCTGCATAGGGTATATTTCAAGTTAACATAAAAATGAATAGAAAACTAATTACATATTTTTATAACACATGAAAATCTACTTTGACTAGTTATAAAATATCACCTATAACCTTTGATATTAAGAAAAGCAAAGGGTGCAAGGAATCAGTAAATTCTACTTTTTATCATCCACAGATGTATCAAGCTTTTGTATATAAGCTATTTTTTTTGTTTTTGTTTTTTGTGTTTTGGAGACAGGGTTTCTCTGTGGCTTCGGAGCCTGTCCTGGAACTAGCTCTTGTAGACCAGGCTGGCCTCAAACTCAGAGATCCGCCTGCCTCTGCCTCCCGAGTGCTGGGATTAAAGGCCTGCGCCACCACTGCCTGGCTATAAGCTATTTTCTAAGTTGTCCTCAGAAACAACAATTAAGACATCATACTACTGGCCAGGAGTGATGGGGCGTGCCTGGAATGCCAGCACTGGGGAGGCAGCAGCTACATCATAGCAATTTCAAGGTTAGCCTGGGCTATGAAAGACGCTATCACAAAAACAACAACAACAACAACAAACAAACAGCAAAATGGTACCCTACTACTACTGTTTGGACAATGATTATCTCATAAGGAATACAACTGACAGCTCACATATGTAGCAAGTTTCCTTATTTTCATATGTTTAATTTCACTTTCCCAATGGTAACTTCATAAAGCAGGCAAGACTTGTCTGTACTTGTGTAAGATGCAAAGATGGATTGGGTACAGCTTAGGGGTAGAGCAATTGACTAGTATCCTGAAGACTTGGGGAAGCAGGGATGAAACTCAATTCTCACCACTATTAAGTAATGATGATATAACTAAACGCCATCAAAGTGACTTCAAAGAAAGAAAAAAAAAGCTAAAATATGCTCAAGAATCACTACTACAACCATTATGAACTTCCTTGGCCATGTAAAAGTTTAAATAATCATGAAAGCTGAAATAATATATAAAGAAAATCTATATGCCTTTGCTAGGATTGTCATATTAACAGCTTACTGTGTTTGTTTTTGCTCAGTTAAAGAGATAGAAATGCACACTTTTATTCTGAAATAGTCCTTGATCCTAAAAACTGTAAATATACCATACATGAAGAAGGCTATTCCTCCACCTATACCACAGTGCTATCAATGCTGAGACTATGCATAGATATTCACTGGCAAAAACAGACATTTGTGCACACCTCTGCAGGAACACAGCCACATTAACACTTGGTACAAACTTACTCTGGCAACTTGTGCTGATATGTACACACACAGAAATACATGCTATAATACAGTGTTTCTAAAGGTCTCAATGAGCACATGCATTTTGACCAGTAAGAATCCCCCCCCAACAAATGCAACCATAGAATTCTGTGTCACAAATTCAAATAATGAATCCTACTATTTGATTTAAGTGCTTTAAATAAATGGATGACTTAGTATTTAAGACACACAGACATTTTGAACTTATCTAATTGGAAACTGGATAAATTATACTCTGAAATGAAATAAAATGCCAGAAAATCAGCAGCATGTTTAAGCCTCTGCAGCACTTGGTATGAGTTGCCCACTACTAGTGCTAACAAATAGTCAGGGCTTTATAGCATTTACAAAGGTTAAGAAAAATGTTTATATTAATTCTAGCTCATATAAATACGTGGTTTTCAGAGAGTCAAACAATTGTAGCTGTTTTCAAATATCTAATGTCTTTAAATTTTTGATTTATAATGAGGGAACAACACAAATATAAAAATAATTCTAACTCTGAGTTTGAAGAGGGTCCATGAGGGAATGAATCAACATATAACTATTACAAGAATGAGCACATTGTATAATTCAGCTCTAAGTCTTACATGACTCAATTCTCCTTTCCTTCTTGCAACATTATAATTATGTGCTTTGTGTATGCTGTAGCTAATATTAGTGAAACTTCTACCTGCTCACAAACTAAAAGAACTGGGGTACGAAAGCTTTTTGGCTACCTAAAAAGTATCCCTAGCAGAAAAACTAACTGCTAATATAGAAACAGAGTTGTTTTTTTTGTTGTTGTTGCTTTGGTTTAACTTTTCCTACATGAGATGAAACAAAATCCTTACATGGTTTTTGATACAACCTAATATTTCATAAACATCTTTGAACAGAAAATCATAATGCAATACTTATTGTGACTAGTTCATCCGCTTTCAATTTGTTTGACAGAACCAACTTTTTATAATCAAGTTCATGGTCCTCAGACACAGACATATTTGAAATAACACCTATCAGCAACAAAAATGAGTACTTTTTAAAAAGTAACACAAGACTGTTGTACAGTTTTGAGTTGTCTGTTCTAGATTTTTTTTGTCAATGCTGTGCTGTTACTTATCAAAAAAAATAATATTACCAAATTTTTTCTATTTATCAAAGTTCAGTCCTTATTTTAAATGACTTTTTGGCTTGGTTATCAAATGTCTGGGAGAAGGACAGACAACACAAATGCTATTGATACAATCAGTCTCTGCTATGTAAAAACTAGTACTGTCCGAAAGAAATGGTACCCCAGGCTTTGGGAGGCTACAGTTGTGCAAATAGCAAACTCAACCACAGACAGTAAAGCAGCTTCTGTTCTGAAAGCATGGTGCCATTGTCCTCCAGCTGCCGGCTGTTGACTGACAGTCCACACTGTTAGTCTGCTGCTGGTCAGCTCTGTTAGCAATTTAATGCATTAAAAAATGTTTTGTTATGTTTGTTTTTCTTATTTGGAAGGGAGGGCAAGAAAAAACAGATTAACTGCTCAGAATATACTGACAGTTTTATCTTAAGATAAAAATATATCAGTCATTTGAAGGGAATTTCTGGGCTCCTTGGAAAGTATAGTAATTGCTTCTATTCCAAATGAACCAAAGATTCAAATGTGGCAATTGTGAAGTAGATCAAATATGACTTTCACATGAATACTGCTTGAGTGAACAAATTTCATTATTTACTTGATTTTAAACTTTTATTTCATTTTCACTATGTGTACTTGTTGGTGTGGATATGTACATATATGTCTGTGGGTACAGGTACACACGCACTTGTCTGTGCATGTGTGTACAGGCCATAGATGTACAATTGGGTGTCTTAACTCTCTAATTTTGACAGTCAGTAAACCTGAAGATTGCTGATTTGAGTAGAGTGTCCTGAGAGTGACAATCAGGGACCTGCCTCACCCATGTTCACCGCAGTGCAATGGTTATAGGCAGCTGTTATTTATGCTGGCTTTTATGTAGGTTCTGAGGACCTGAACTCAGGTCGTCACGCATGAGCAGCAGCTACTTTTCATCTACTCAGCCTAATAAATATGATTTATCTCAGATAGCCATTCAAGCGAAAGGGGAGAAGTTCTCAAACTTTTATGGCATTTAACTATTTTACCAAGTAATATCTATCAAAAATCACTCTATTTTTCAACCTTCAGACTTTCCACAAAAGCTTCTGGTATTTCTTATGCCACCCTTTAAAAATAACGATGAAACAGGTCACCCAAAGAAACATATCAGAGTCAAGTAGTAGTGGCACATATCTTTAATCCAAGCACTCAGGAGGCAGACACAGGCAGATCTCTGGGTCCAAGGCCAGCCTGGTCTACAGAGTGAGTTCCAGGATAGCCAAAGCTACAGAGAAACGCTGTCTGTAAAAACAAACGAACGAAGCACATCAGAGCTCATCAAAACTCCCCATAAAGGGACAAATAAAAGGGAGGGGAAAAAGAGGTCAAGGGAACAGGAATGAACAAGAGAAGGCAGTGGTAGGAATAAAAAGCAAAATTTAGAATGTGCATGTATGAGGATGTCATAAAGAACCCACTGTTGTGCACAATTAATATATACTAATAATCTCTTTAGAATAGGCATTCAATTCTGTAATGAGCTTCCTATAAAGTGTTCACTTCTAAAGTGACTGACATCTTTGTAGAAAGTTTCCACCTAAGTTTTTCCCTTTTGTATCAATTCCTCACTTAAATTCATTCTGAGTTATAAAATGTCTATATAACTGAAAAGATTCTGGAAGACCAGCAAGACCTCAAAGATAGCTCTTTAAGGAACTGAAATGAGATCTGAGCTCCCAGCTGGATCGTTCCAAGGAGTATGCCAGAGCCTTGGGACCAACTCCCAAATCTAATCCTCACCACAAACTTTAGCCCCATACACACAATTAACTGTCACAAACACCTGTACACCGATATATAACGCACCAATCTCAATCTCACTACATATTCAATGCTTTAAGCATGATACTGTCACTGTTTACTGGAACACGATTCCACACCCTTCTAGAAAACTCTCCCTATTTGATACTACTTTTCCATACACTTGTCATTTTCAATAGGGAATCAAGCCCCAGAGAGTATGTATTTGAGTCTTTAAGACACAATTCTCCTTCCTCCTCAGTCTAGTTCTGCTCAGTCTATCACACACTGAGAAATACCTTCTCAGTCTCCAAAAGCATTTTCCTCCATCACACCTCACACCCTAGCATACAAATTTACTGCCAAAACTTATGTATAGTTCCTCACTACATTGAGTGCAACCGTTTTTTTACTTTCTCATTTTTCATTGCATATATTTTGCGCACCAGTTAAATTCTATCACTCATTCATGGAAAGTAGGACCTGATCTCCAGAGGTACTTGATTCATGCTCCTTTTCTTGAGACAAAGACAGGACAAATGAATCTGTGCCATTCTTTCTTTTATTGAGTTTAATGAGAATTTTTTTAAAAACAGAAAAGAAATGCATATAACAAACCATACGTGAGGGATTTTAAAAGAATAGACATCAACTAATTCACAAAAGAAGTTGAAAAGTTAAAAGCCAACCATACTAGAAAAGTATCCTGAGTCCTCTTTTCTACAGTTCACTACTACAAACTTCTTCAAAACTCCTGCTTTCTTTTATAATTTTACTCTCTCTGAATGTATATTTAAACACTCTTTGATTTTATAAGGTAATATTAATGAGTTTGCAAACTACACTTTAAAGATTTTTTTCACTTTATAAGCACTTATTAATTTTACAAAATAAAGTTTCATTATAAGATTTAACAAAGTCTATGATACACTTTAACCATCTTCAGTCCCACTATCACATCCTGCTCTACCCTCCACTGTCTCACTTCTCTACCTCCAAGCCCTTCTGTTTTCATGCAGTATTACTGCTGCTTTCTTTTTAATTATTATTCTATATGTGCACAAACATATAAATATATAAACACAACCTGCTGAAACCACTTAGTGTTTCTCATATATGTATGTTTTTAGGGCTGACTACTGACCACCTGGTACTGAATTCTCCACCTCTCAGCACTCATTAATTGCCTATAGCTTTTCATCTAGGGGTGGGGCTTTAAGAGATTTCCTTCATCCATGAGGAATGCCAACTGGTGCAAAATACAGTATTTTAAATGCAATGTTATGATTTGAAGACCCTCTCACATTAACTTGTGTAGCTGCAATGCCTTATTTTCACCCTCATCACAGCCGTTCCCAACTCTGTTAGGAGAAAGGAAGTGCTATGAACACTCTTGCACACACCATCTGATATACACAAGCATAGCTAGGGACAGAATTTCTAAGTACACATTCAACTTATGATACTCTCCCCAAAACTGATTCTACCTATTAAAAAATATCAGTCTCTAAAACCTATGTATCATATTTTTTTAACTAGCATCTATAACATGCAAAGTTATTCATAGTCTGGTTAAATCTCTGTTGACATATTTGCTGTCTCTTACAGTGACTTTTTTCTTTATTTTGGATTTGTATATGAGGGATTCTTTAAGGTCTGAGTTGACAGTAGAGGCTACTATGGATCCACAATGCAGAGAATAAGTGACCTTGGGATGACTATCCCAAATTGGTGAATACACAACATAACACCTAAACCTAAGGCTCAGGAAAAAACTAGGAGGAGGGAACAGAAAGCTTTTAAGAGCCAGCGGATCAGGACACATAGAGTAAAATCGTATCTATGAGATATAGTAGGAAGCTTCACCTATGAAAACTCACTAAAATGGTTGCCTAAACAAGATCTGCATAATGAAATATAGGAGACATGCCACTATGAATAGGGGAAATTTTACAAGGCCCTTCCAGGAGATGAAGGGCTACAGGAAATCAATAACTACTAAGAGAGGGAGAATCAGTTTTCTCCAGGAACAAGCCCCCTGGGAAGCTATCCAATCCCAAATCATCAGCCCTAAATGCATGTACAAACATGAATGATAATAATTAAAGGAAAGGTTCATAAATTTAAGGACAGGAATGAGAGAAGTTGCAGGAGGGGAAAAGGGGGGTAGAAATGATTATAAAATCCTCAAAAAAATAAAAATTTGAACGGAAAAACCTTAACTAAATTTTAGTCAAGAGTCAGAGGCACCAAACATTGATAGAGGTTATTTTTTAATGCACTGATGCTTAGAACTGTGCCAAAGAATCTTTCTTTTAAAGAAATTTTATTACTATCAAAAGGTGCAGACCATTTCAAGGAAAATCATCAAATGCAACAAAAAATGTGGGCAGAAAGTATGAACAGATAATTCCAAAAAACATAGAAAAGTAACAAGCTATATGTAAACAGTTTCTCAGACTGACTTATAAGAAAAAGATAAAACTGCTATGCATAGCCAACACTCCTTTAATCCCAATGCTTGGGAGGCAGAAGCAGGCAGATCTGCAAATTCAAGGCCAGGCTAGTTTACACAGAATGACTACCCACAGCAATACAGTGAGACCCTGGTTCCAAAAATCCACATGGGTGGATGGATAGATAAACAGACAAATAAAAAGATAGGTGATAAAAAGTAAAAAGCCATGGAGGGAATACAAATAGGAAAGGAAGACTCAAAATATCCTTATTTGCAGACAGTCAGATGTTATTACACAGAGTCTAAAACCCCACCGGGGAACTCCTACAGCTGGTTACACTTTCAGCACGATTGCAGGATACAAAATAAGAGCATAAGAGCGAGAGCTTTCCTGTATGTAAATGACAAACATGCTGAGAAAACCAGAAAACAAACCGTTCACAACAGACTCAAGAAAAGAATCTTGGAATAACTCGAACGAAACAAGTGAAAGACTGGTATAATAAACACCTGAAGAAGTCAAAGAAAGAAACTGAAGAAGACAACAGAAAATGGGAAGATCTCCCATGCTCATAGACTAGTAAGATTAATATTATGAAAACGGTCACCCTACCAAAAGCAATCTACAGATTTACTGCAATCCCTACCAAAATTCCAACACAATTCTTCACACAAATTGAAAAAATAACCCTAAACTTCATACAGAAATATACACCCACACACAGATCCACACCACACATATCCTCCCAGAACACAGAACAGGATAGCTAACACAATCCTGAATGATAAAGGAACTGCTGGAAATACTATCATTCTGATTGGCAATCACACTACTGAGCTATAGTAATAAAAACAGATACTTTAATCAACAGAAAGGAATTGAAGAGCAAAGCATTAAGTTCACACACTTACAGACACATGAATTTTGACAAATCAAAAATAAAACTGGAGAAAAGAGTGATGTGGGACAATGGTGTGTATTCTGTCAATTATATTTTAAATAAACGCTGATTGGCCAGTAGCCAGGCAGGAAGTATAGGCGGGACAACCAGACAGGAAGTAGAGGCGGGCCAAGGAGAACAGGAGAATTCTGGGAAGAAGGAAGCCCACTCCACTGCCATCCTGGCCCAGCCACAGAGCAAGCAAGATGTGACTGCCTTGCTGAAAATGGTACTGAGCCATGTGGCTAGCATAAACAAGAATAATGGGCTAATATAAGCTATAAGAGTTATTAAGAAGCCTGAGCTAATGGGACAATCAGTTTATAACTAATGTAGACCTCTGTGTGATTTCTTTGGGACTTAAAGATTGCGGGAACCAGGCAGGACAGAAACCATGGCAACAAGATAGCCAACATATGGTCAAACTGGATGGCTGCATGTAAAAGAATAAAAATAGATGTTTTCAGCCTGTACAAAACTTGAGGTTAAGTTAAAATTCAACTCCAAATGGATCAAGACCTCAACATCAAAGACCTGATATCCTGACTCTGATAGCAGATAAAGTAGGGAATAGACTTAAATCAATGGCATAGGAAAGGACTTTTTAAACAGGTCTCTATGAGTGCAGACATTCAGACCAACAACTGATAAATGGGGCCCCATAAAACTAAAAGGCTTCTGTATAACAAATGACAGCATAATCCAAGTGAATCCTACAGAATGGCAAAAAAAAAACCACAAAAAACCTTAACATCAGACAAAGTTAGTATCTAGAATACACAAAGAACTAAAAACAAGAACAACAACTTTGCAACAAAAAAACAACCCACTTTATGAATGGGGATAGAATTAAAAAGAAAAGAATTCTTAAATGATAAAATGTTTCATTCAGCATCCTTAGCCATCAGGGAAATGCAAAGATAAAGCTGCTTTGAGATTTCATCTTGTGAAATCTCAATCAGAATGGCCAAGATTAATAAGACTAATGCCAGACAAAACCCCAGTTTGGAGGAGGAAAATGAGCACTAAATCCTACCCCAAGCCAAGAAGTTATTCAGAACTGACATGTTCTGGAGAGTTTTCTGCAGTGACATGACAATGAGTAAATTTACCACCAAGGCAGGCTCCACCCATGCTGAGAAGCAGTTGGCTACCATAAATTGACTCCATGTTTTTGGCTTTGGTTTGTAAGAGAATGGGTAGTCAGAAATGGAGAAATATTTGGGAAGACTTTTGAGAAGGAAAATAAATTGTAAGATATTCTCAAGTAAATAAAAGCATTAATCTTAAAAGAAACAAGACTAAAGTGGTTATTTTAAGAAGTTGATCATTATTGAAATAAGAGTATGAAGAAGGAAGTCTGGCACTGAAGGAGCGTGGAAGCTGCCACTGTGTCCTAACAACTAGGAAAATTGAATGTATTAGTTACTTCCACACTGTTGGGATAAGATACCCATCAAGATCAACTTAAGGAAGTACATGTTTGTTTTGTCTAACAGTGTGGAGGTCCTGGATAAGAAAGTCACAGAAACAGGAGTCTGAGTCAGTGAACTGCAGTGTGGACCTAGGCAGGAGCAGAGAAGAATGCTACTAATCAACTAATTTACTCATTTCTGTTCAGTCAGTTCAAGACTCCCGCTCATGGAATGGCGATGACACTCACAGTTAAAGTCAGTCTCCCCACCTCAATTACCTAACATAGATAATACCCCAAAGGCATGAGCAGAGTTTTGTCTCCTACATCACTATAGATCCTGCCAGGAGAACAATCAATGTCAACAACCATACTGAACAAAATATAAAAACTCATCCATGGGATCCATGAGAGAAATGATACCAAGAATTGCTTGTCCTAAACAACAGAATGCACTAGTGAAACCAATGCCGGAGTAGGAAAACTTAAATGAAGGTGACCAGTGAATTCCAGTTGTTGGAGACTCAGTGTAAGGCCAGTCTGATGCAAGTTAAACTCCAGTCACAGGAGGATACCTACATTTCCATGGGCTCTAACGCCAGAAATTAGACCAGGCGCTCACAATGCTATCTCAGTAATAATAGACACTGTATTTAAAAACAGTAATGGGGACTGAACCAACAGTCTTGCAAATGCTGACCAGGCACTCTACTAATGAGCAGCATCCACACCTTTTTGTTTAATTTGAGACAAGGTATCACTAATTTACTCAAGCTGTGTTTTAGCTGTGATCATCGTGCCTTATTTTCCCAAGGAGCAACAAACAATGGGCCTCAAAGGATAACCTGATTTTTAAAAAGAACAATAGACCTAAAATAAATTTCAAAATAAAGACACACACAGTAAACCAGTATGTGAAATTTGATCAATATCAATGTCAGTCAAAGTACCAGGCAAAATAAATCACAGTAACAATAAGCTATGTATTCACCTCAATCAAAGCATTCTGCTTTTTAATAGGCCTCACCACTGGAGAAACTCTTTTACCAGAACTTAATTTTGTGGAGTATTATCAAAGCCTAAACAACTGAGGGGAAGAAGAAAACCCAACTGTAGGCCTCATTAACTACCATATCCCTCCTGAACAAGGGGCTATAAAACACGTCTCCCAGTCTGAACTACTATATAGTAAAGACCTATTTACATGGCTCCTTTTACACAGCATCATTGACCAACCATACTCCAGGGCAGGCCCACTTGTGGAGATAGTAATAGGTATGGGAGAAGTTGGGGAAGAAGATAAATATGATCAAAACACATTATAGGAAATTCTCAAAGAATTATTAAAATATAGTTTAAAAATAATAAATATGGTAGACAGCAGATAGACAACTTAAAAGAATATGAAGAGGCAAAAATCCATCCGTGATAAAATGATACAGATAATTTAAATCCCTTCCAATAAAGGTATGAATACCTAGGATTTACCTCACCTCTTAGTTTAACTGTACTGACATAAAAAAAGCATCAAGATCTGTTAAGTGGCCAGGTATGGTGGTATACTATAATCTAGTAGCTGAAAGGTTAAAAAAGAGGATTAGAAATTCAAGGTCATGGTTGGCTATAAGAGACTCTGTATTTAAAAAACAAAACAAAAAACACCAAGAGAAGAGAGAGGAAGGAAGGAGGGCCATTAAATGAAAGTGAAAATTATGCTGCTATCTTGTCTACATACTTATTTAAAGTGCTTATAAAATAGATAGCTAACTGAGAGAAGACTGTGAAAACATAACCCTTTTAGCAATGATTCTTCCTGACAAAACGACAAGATTCAGATGAGCAACATGGAGTTCTTTGATTTGATTATTATATAAAACTTTTCTATCAGTATGACAATGATAGTCTTCAAATTGGTTTTTACAAGTTTTGTAAAGAAAATGTAAAAAACAAAAATGGAAGAATTTCATATTTCCATAAAATGATGAAAGTAATCATTAAGTTATTTCAATCACTTCCTGAGAAGATTTCAACAATGTTACTCCACATGGGAACCTGATGTCACTAACTCAAAGTCTAAATACAGAATTTTAGTTAATGTATCATTTGGTGTGTAACTGTACAAGTGGTTTAGATGAACCCATGAACTAATCCAAGTGTTGGAACTTGAGGAGTTTTTGGAACCATGGAGATCTGTCTCCTCATTCTACAATGAAGAAAGAGAACAGAGACCTGTCTTTTTTAGGTAGACAGCTAACTATCAGTGCACTAAAAGAAGAAAGAACTCAACCTTCTTGTTTTTAGTCCAGGCCTCCACTGAATTCAATTTATCTCATTCCAAGTAGTACTTTGTAATGATCACATGTACTTCTTTATTTTTTTTATTTCCTAATCCCATGTCCAAATCATCTGATTAAAAAGAATTTCAGATTTATGGACTGACTCCAACATAGAACCAAGAAAATTTAGTATGGCCAAGAAATTTTTAAATTTTCTCTTACCTGTTGTTCTTGATCTTAAAAGTGAGAAAGCCATTTAAGTAACTTGCTACAACCAAGGGATGAGACACAAAACTACAAAGGACCAGCTGTCCGAGTCTTAGGACATTCTTCCATATTTTACACGAATTTCCAGAATAAATCAATACTCGCTGGCTAACAAGATGGCTATGAGGGCAACTCCCTGGATTCTTCTAAACTAACTTAACTATTAAATAAGCAGGATCAATGAGCTGAGCTCCATAAAGTCCCTGCTCCTTTCTAAAGCAAGGTGTTTTTAGGATGTTTTTAGGTGTTTTTAGTACTCAACAGGCACTAAATAATAGGTTCCCAGGGGTAAAACTGCTCCACGTCATTAGCAATTTTTAAAAGTTACACAAAGGAAGAGCAAAGCACCAGAAAGGAGTAACATTTAGGGAGTCTCGAGACCCAAATTTGAGTTGAATTAACAGTGTCTCTGTCGTTTTGGATTCAGCAGTGTCGTTCAGGCACTCTTTATATTTATATTATACACCTGCCACAGGATTTCCTCTTCTTGTGGAAGATGGGGGTGGCTCAAGATAGGGTTTCTCTGTGCAACAATCCTGGCTGTCCTGGAACTCACTTTGTAGACCAGCTGGCCTCAAACTCAGAGATCCACCTGCCTCTGCCTCCTGAGTGCGGGAATTAAAGGTGTAAGCCACCACACCTGGCTTGCCACAGGACTTCCAAGAAGTTAGAGTTCATGAACCTCTATTTTTCAATTCTTAATATTTCCTCTCATTGTTGTCCTAAGACTACATCTACCACATGTACACAATGACAGCAAATCATATAAATCATATGCTATTAGGCCAATAATTACTTTTCTTTAAAAACAGCATTCAACACTATTAATGAAATAAAAAATAATAGTCTGATAGATCTCAACAAGAATGCAACCAATCTTTCTGAAATTCACTATTGATAGACTTCAAGCCCTGTTCATAGTTTATTCCTCAATTTGTATGTCGACATCAAGTAGCACTTATTACACACACACACACAGAGAGAGAGAGAGAGACAGAGAGACAGAGAGTACAACCATCCGGATGATTTAGAACCTTGGCTCTCTTCACAGTCTTTATAACCTTAGTACGGGGAATTAAGAAAGCAGGCTGAAAAGATGGCTCAGCGTCCAAGAACACTTGGTGCTCTTCCAAAAGACCTGGGCTCAATTTCTAGAACCCACACAGTGCTTACCATCTGCAACTCCAGTTCTGAAGGATCCAAGGCATTCTCCTGGTCTTCGTGTGCACTAGGCACACATGAGGTACACAGCCTTATATAGAGGCAACACACCCACAATAAGAACGTAAGAATACACTCATTCAAAATCCTTTCCTTATGAAATAAATTTTCCTTTGGTCAGTCATTCTATTTTCCCATAAATAAATATAATTTTCTAAGATAATCTGTTATTTTCTCTGAAACCACCTTTCTAACAGAGCATGCTGCTTTTAAAAGATCAAGGTGACGATTTAGGATTTTGACGAGGTCATTCAGGGTTTAGTCCCTCAGTAGGATCTGTTCATTTTCCCATCAGTGAATCCAGCTGAATTTGATTTCACCCTTTGGGCTTCTTTGTGGGCTTTTCTAAATTCTACATTGTGACAACTTCAGAGAGCAAAGAACTTGGAGTAGGTAAAGCCTAGATTATTGAATACGCAGTAGTTTGGAGAAATACTTCCTTAGCCTGGTCCCCATAAGAATCTTTACAATACAGCTGGGAATTGATGTGTGACTTATGGAAAAACTAAAGAAGTCTAGTCGCTAGTAAGAGTTTCTGTTTCTCTTCCTGGGCCTACAGTAAAGGGAGGGAGGAAAAGGAGACAAAAAAAAAACTGTCCCAGTGAGATTTGGAGAAATCCCTTTCCCAGCCAGATGTGAAAAGAAAGAAACTGGTGGTGAAGCTCTTCACTACAGACACATGCAGAATAGCAAGATGCTCTACAGGTAAGGGAGGAGAGTCTGACCTGACAACCCCTTAAAGCATCCCAGGGGTTCTGGGCTCCCTGTCTGAACTACCAGGGCTCACTGAAAAGGCTCAGAGGGAACATGTAGCTGACAAGGTAAGCTGTCTGTCACTTGAGTGTCTGTGGTCAGCGATTGCTGTGTGGGCTACAGAAGACAAAAGCTATAGCTACCACAATGAATTCAATGGTGACAAAGGCTTATTGCCTACAAACAGGTGGAGGAGGGCAAGTCATATCTTGGCAGAAGCCAAGAGCCTAGGAAATGTATTGCAGAACCAGAATGTCCCTCCTCATAAGACCCAGAACACAGATGTTCCCTGAATTCTAGGTGCCACCAAAAACAACAATAAAATATAATAGTACAAAATAGTGCATATGCATGCATGTGTGTATATATATATATATAATATAAAAATAATGAGCTTATTTAAATAGCAGAAAAGTAAGTAAACAATTAAAGTTAGAGAAGATGAGCACAGCTACAATATGGACCCCGCTTATCAATTCCAGCACAGACTGGAGAAGAGTGGTGGGCTTGAGAGTTTGGGTACGAGGCCACCTAATAGGGTCTGCCTGAGCTAATGATCCAGAAAGTGTTCATCTAAAGCCATGCAGCCGAGCCCAGTGATAACTCTTCTACAGCCCTCAACATAGAAACTAGAGCTCAACAGAGTGAACACAATTGTCATCAGTGACTCTCTCAACAAGCTCCTGCATCCCAGAGGGTCATCTGTGAAGCAGTCTCTGTACGTTCTCGGCACCTACATGTTCTGAAAACCTCACCCTCCCTGACACAGGGCACCCATTGTACACAAGTCACCCAAAGCTCAGCATCTGTGGTCTTTCTGAACTCTGGAGCATGACCTGTTTCATTTAATTCCAGATCCACTTTATCTTAAACCAACCAGCAGAGTTCAGCTGTCTGACAGCCAATCTAGATCTCTGATGCGATGGGATTTAAAATCTCTCCAAGTGTGTTCTTCTAGGGAAACTTTCATCCCCAGGGCGCCTGTCTTAGGGTTTCTATTGCTATGATGAACACCATGACTAAAAGCAATTTGGAGATTTGGTTTGGTTGGTTAGTTTCTCAGCTTACAACTCTTCATTCATGCTCAATTACTGAGGGGCGTCAGGGCAGAAACTCAAGTAAAAACCTGGAGGCAGGAGCTGAAGCAGAGGCAATGAAGGGGCACTGCTAACTGGCTTGCTAAGCTTACTTTCTTATACAACTCAGGACTACCTACCCAAGGGTAGCATGATCCACAGTGGGCTATCCTTTCCACATCAATTATCAAATAAGAAAATGTACCACATAATTGCCTAGAGCCAGTCAAATGGAGATAGTTTCTCAGTTGAGGTTTCCTTTACTCAGATGACCCTCAAATACTGTCAAGTTCACATAAATACTACCCAGCACAGTAGCAAACACTCTCCAGTTGTCTTTTAGCTACTGTTTAGCTTAATTAGAAAGTCTTCTCTTTAGACTTCACCCATTTAATCTATTGTATGGCTTCTATCCTGGTTAGAACAGGAGTGCCATATCTACTTTGTCTCAAAACCTAAACAGACCACTTTTTCCACTGATTCTTTCCTCAACTCAAAAAAACAAACAAGGAAATTTCTGTCCTCCATCCTCAGATTATCCCCCAACACATCAACACATACATATATGCACATCTAGTTACAGGACTGGGCAAATGTCCAGACAGGATTCTGTACCTAGGGTTCTCTCTCATTCCCACAAGTGAGTAACTACATCTTGACCCTGTGCAGTGCACATGCCAATAACATGAGAAGGATACAATGCTCCAACTGCATTTCAAACATGCTATTACACACTGCCCCTTGAATTTCTTTTACAGATTTCCATTTTAGTACTTGTCCCTTTAATGCTAGATAATGTCTCAGAATCTAGACACTAAATTAGTTAAATAGCTGATCTCATGCTGTAGCAGCTACTGTAAAAGAATTTCTACTTACAAATAATTTCTGAATGTCTAACTTCATGCTAGGCAGCGAAGAAAAGTCTGAGGTTTATGTGGGAAAATTGATTCCTAATGTATACAGCTCAGGGAAATTCTCTATATGGAGACGGTGTCCTTTTCTCAAGGTTCCACTTACTGATGAACTTGTTTTGCATAGTCTCCAACAGAGCTTGGTGAGCATCTTCAGCTTGTAAAGCGTGTGAACATTCTCTAGCCAGTATGGTCCGCACAAGATGCTCTCCACATCCTACAAGTCCAAGAAAAACAACAGTTGAGGAAAACAATACTGAATGCTTTGCTTGTCTCAATAATATAAAACACCCTTGCACAAAACTTACAAAGTAGCTATGTAACAGGACAGCTCAGTGAGGAAATGAAATGACCTCTATGAACAGTTTGGTAGTTTTAGTAATGATATTCGATAGGCTATAAACAAACATGGGACTACTTAATCTCAAAAGAAAATAGTCAAAAATAAAAGAAACCATCTTTCAGATGGACAATTTATATAACATGGGAATGTAGATTTTGTACCTAGGGTTCTCTCTCATTCCCACTAGTGAGTAACTACAAACCATCCTGTTGGGTGGTCTTATTCTCCCATTTAATAAATGGTTCCACAGCTATCAACCACTCATTTTCTTTTTGACACTCCACTTGGCTGGGTGGCTGGAGAGAAATGTAGGCATCCAGAGGCAACCTAAATCTCTCCCTACCTTTGCTTGAGAAAGTCATATATCAGTAGTGTGAGGAACAAGATAAAACAGCAGCTTTCTTACACTCCTCAATACTCACATAACTTTTAGGAGCTTTAAAGAACTACTTTTCCACAGTTTTAAAGAAAAAGTGTACTGTGGGGCTAAAGAAATAATTCACCAGCTTGTTCTTACAAAGGACCTAGAGTCACTTACCAGCACCCACAACTGTCTGTAATTCCAGACTGATGTGGGCACTGGATACAACGACGAACATACATTCACACAGGCAAAACACTCATACACATAAAACAAAGAGAGGAAGGTAGTCATGAGGGAGAAAGAAGAGATGGAGGGAAGGAGGGAGGTAAACAGGGAGAGAAAGAGAGAGGGAGGGAGAGAAGAAACAAAAGGGAGGGAGGTGAGAATTTTAACATGAGATGAACTTGAACCACTTGAACTGATTAAGAGTAATGAACAGAAGTTCTACAGCAGTAGCTACTGCAAAAGCAGAGTCAAAGAAGCTTAATTTAAGGATTGGTGAGTTTTAATGGAACATTTCTTGGAAAGGAGCAGCTCCCTTTCTAAAAGAAAAAAAAATTGTAAACGTTTAAACCTGGTATCACGGTCTAAGCCTCTGGGAACCTAAAAGAAAAGCATATTTCAGCTCCCTGAAGAAGAAGCTCCAAAAAAGTGTCTAGGATCCACTCAGAGTCCAAGCAGGACCAGGCACAACGTAATGTTTCTGCACTGTGCACACATGCACACGAACAGCACGACACACACACACACGTGGGGAACAAGCGAACAAAGGGCATCTCAACAATCACAATGAAGCTTGGACAAAAACAGCTAACTTAAGCAACTACTTTTAATTTTTTGCTGTTTTAAAAATTATTCATTTTTATTTTAAATGCCTGCATAAATGTCTGTGCACCGTGTGCATGCGTGGTGCTGAAAGGTCAGAAGAGGCTATTAGATTCCTTGAAACTGGAGATGCTGAAATGCCTGGGAGTGCTGGGAATCAAACCCATGTCCTCTTGAATGGAAGTGTTCTTAACAACCGAGCCATCTCTCCAGTCAGAAACCACTTCTAAATAATGGCAACAACATTACATGCAATACAAAAGCTATGTTGTTGCCTTTCATGTCAGAAATGTCTTCTTCATACACATCTCCTCTGTTCACACCTCTCCAAATATAACTTTCCTTAAATGAATGTATAGGCAGATATGCACATATATGCATGATATATGTACAATGTTCACTCACGCCAAGATACGAAAAGTACATGTAAGTGTAAACACAACTTTCAAACTGCCTGATATCTTATGAAAATGTCACTTTTCAAGATCTCTTTGGAAATACTTACACCCAGACAAAACTCCCTGTAGGATTTAATATAGAATTTTGTGGGCAGGATTATGGTAATCCTTATTTTATTCACAAATGTTTGTTTTATAAGCAGAAAGAAATAAAACAAATAATTAGAAAAATGTTTGACACTTACTGTGTAAGGACATTGTGCTAAGGTCACAAAACCCCATAAATTTTAATTCCCTTTGTGCATATATTTGATGTTGGATAAGGAAATGTTACGCTTTGCGGTAATTGTGACCATTAGAAAATGAGCACATTCTAAACTAAATGATGTTGAGAAGGTTATGTGCATATGCCTCAAGTAAAGCAACTAAAACACATGAAGTTATGATATTACATCAAAAATTCAGATGTGTCAGGAAGGCATTTCCCTCTTATTAAATTTAGGAGAGTAGAAAGGTTTTACCAGTGATTGAGTTTTATTAAGAAAGTATTAAAATTCTGATTTATATTCTGGCATATTATTACCTTTAACATAGGGATTAGGACAGCAAAACTTTTTCTACCATGTATTCCAATGAAAGAAAATTGGAGTTTTGATCTATTAAATACCAAAGTTTCTTAGAACATACTGCAATAGGATTGAAACATGACTCAAATGCTATTTAACTTTGAGATTCATTCTTTACTCATACACATGAGAAATACATTTTTCACTACATCTTCTTTTATTTATATTTATTTATGCTGTGGAATAAATCTTCTGTATGCTATGTAAATTAGGCTGTGCTTGGTTTAATAAAGAAGCCGACTAGCCAATACAAGGACAGGATAAGGTTAGGCAGGAAAACCAAACTGAAGACACTGGGAAGAAGATGGGTGAAGTCAGAGGAGTCTCCAGCCAGATGCAGAGGAAGCAGGACATGTACAAAATGAGGTAACAAGTCATGAGCCACGGGGTACCAAGAAAATTAATGGAAATGGGTTAATTTAAAATGTAAGAGTTAGCTAGGGCCAGCGGTTGTGTGTGCTCTGGGGTGAGCGCTGCTGCAGAGAGCTGGGTTGAGAGCACAGGTGAGCTGGGAAACCACGGCGTGCTTTCCTTTTAAAAAGCGTATTGGATGGAGCTGGCATAACTGGATATCAACATGTAGAAGAATGAAAATAGATCCATATCTATCAGCATGCACAAAACTCAAGTCCAAATGGATCAAAGACCTCAACATAAAGCCAGCCACACTGAACCTTATAAAAGAGAAAGTGGGAAGTACGCTTGAACGCATTGGCACAGGGGACCACTTCCTAAATAGAACCCCTAGCAGCACAGACACTGAGAGAAACAATTAATAAATGGGACCTCCTGAAACTGAAAAGCTTCTGTAAAGCAAAGGACATAGTCAACAAAACAAAACAACAGCCTACAGAATGGGAAAAGATCTTCACTAACCCCACATCGAACAGAGGTCTGATCTCCAAAATATACAAAGATTTCAAGAAATTGGTCAGCAAAAGAACACATAATCCAATAAAAAAAATGGAGTACAGACCTAAACAGAGAATTCTCAATAGAGGAATCTAAAATGGCTGAAAGACACTTAAGGAAATGTTCAACATCCTTAGTCATCAGAGAAATGCAAATCAAACCAATCTTACACCTCTAAGAATGGCCAAGATCAAAAACACTGATGACAACTTATTCTGGAGAGGTTGTGAGGAAAAGGGAACACTTCTGCACTGCTGGTGGGAATGCAAGCTGGTACAAATCCTTTGGATGTCATTGTGTCAATTTCTCAGAAGTTAGGAAACAACCTTCCTCAAGACCCAGTAATACCACTTTTGGGTATATATCCAAAGGATGCTCATTCGTGACACAAGGACATGTGCTCAACTATGTTCATAGCAGCTTTGTTTGTCATAGCCAGAACCTGGAAACAACCTAAATGCCCCTCGACCGAAGAATGGATAAGGAAAATGTGGTATATTTACACAATGGAGTACTACACAGCAGAAAAAAAATAATGACATCTTGAATTTTGCAGGAAAATGGATGAAGCTAGAAAACATTATTTTGAGTGAGGTAACCCAGACACAGAAAGACAATTATCACATGTACTCACTCATACGTGTTTTTTAAGCAAAGAAAACCAGCCTACAAACCACAATCCCAGAGAACTTAGACAACAATGAGGACACTAAGAGAGACTTACATAGATCTAATCTACATGGGAAGTATAAAAAGACAAGATCTCCTGAATAAATTGGGAGCATGGGGACCTTGGGGGAAGGTTGAAGGGGGAAGGAGAGAGGCAGGGAGGAGAGCAGAGAAAAATGTAGAGCTCAATAAAAAAAAAAAAGACATCATTTAGTATATTTTGGAGAATGTACATGTCTAGTCCCTAATATTATTTAATGATTGACACATGGATGGATTATAATGGAAATTTAAAGAAAGGCAATCTTTCCAGGAAAGGTATTTAGAATTAAGTGGTACTTAACCACTGGGGTTGATAGATATTTGGGGATTTATGTTGGAGATACTTGGAGACATAATGAAAGTTAAAATATCTAAGGTTTGAGAGAAAACTCTATGCCATGTATGAGAATAAATGTAAACAGAGTTTTAGATGAAAAGTGACTTTGTATATCTTTTTAATATCAGTATTTAGGAATAGGAAGAAGACTGAATCTGAGTAGCAAATTGAGATTTAATGAACAATATTATAATTTTAGAATTTATTGTAATAAATGAATTTTAAAGACAAAAAGAAGCTTATTTGAGACAGACTGCATAGAGCGGACCAAGGTGAGTGACCAGTCTCTCAGCTGGACAGCCCAGTCTCTAGGCCCTAGGCCCTGGCACAAAACCCCGGACACTCCCCAACAAGTCTCAGGGACTAAGGCAAGCCTTCAGCAGGCAGGCTGCCCCAGCATCCTCCCCTCCATCCAGCCATGGAACCTGCAACCCACAAGTCCCACTCTGCCCCCAAATGCACCCATTCCCCCTCGCACCAGAAACCTCAGTGGCTACCAGAGACACAGACTGCAACTGGATAGAGAGGACCAAGAGATGAGTAACCAGCATATCAGCTGGCCAGCCCAATCTCTAGGCGCTAGGCCGCTGGGCAAAACCCCGCCCCCGCCCACCTCAGCTGCAAGGGCAAGCCTTCTGCAGGCAGACTGCCCCACAGCACACACACCCATATCAGAGCCTGCAATCTAAAAGTCCCACTCCCAAACCCACCCATCTCCTGAGACCTCAGTGGCTCTGAGAGACATGCACAGTAACTGCACAGAGTGGATCAAGAGCAACTCCATGAGACAGACAGTGACTGCACCAGGTACAAGAGAGGTTCCCTGAGACACAGACACCAACAGCAATGATGGGATGAAGAAGGAAAGACACTGCCTGCACCAATTGGAGTAAGAGATGGGTAGATGTCAAAGCAAGAATATATTCAGCAACCTAAAGAGCAGTATGACACTTCCAGAACCTCATAGTCCTACAAGAAGACCTGAACATTGCAACCCAGAAGCAGAAGAAAATGACCTTAAAAATAACTTCATGAAGATGACAGAGACCCTTAAAGAGGAAATGAAAAATTCCTTTAAAGAAATGGAGAAAAAGAAAAAAATTGGATAGAAATCAATAAATTTCTTAAAGAAAGCCAAAAAAAAAAATCAAACAAGTAAAGGAAGACTTGAAAACGGAAATAGAGCCAATAAAGAAAACACAAACCAAGGGAATCCTGGAAATGGAAAACCTAGGTAAATGAACATGAACTACAGATGCAAACATAACCAACAGAATACAAGAGTTGGAAAAGAGAATCTTAGCTGTTGAAGATATGATAGAGGAAACAGATACATCAGTCAAAAAAAACATTAAAGCCAATAAAATCATAACACAAAACATCCAGAAAATCTGGGAACCATGAAAAGATGAAACCTAAGAGTAAAAGAGATAGAAGGAGAATGCCAGCTCAAAGGCAAAGAAAATATATTCAACAAATCATAGAAGCAAATGCCTATGAAGATATAAGTAGCCTACAGAACACCAAATAGACTGAAAGCCCCCCCCCAAAAAAATCCCTGTAGTGTGAATAATAAAAACCCAGAGACAGATATTTTAGTTCAACCTGAAGGTCAGAAAAGCAAAGTAGCCAGGCTACTAGAGAGATCTTGCCTGTACCAAGGTTCAGACAAACAAAGGGATGATCCTGCAATGCTCTCCACCAGCATTCACACTCCACTGAGCTCCTGTCTCTTCCCCCTTTGTATTCCTCTTTCCACCCAGCCATATCATCACTCCTATCTCCACCTCTCTAGTGATGGGATTACAGGTGTGGAAACCAAAGTGCTGGGATCACCTCTGTGTGAGCTCTGTTTCTCTTTTAGACATATTCCATCTTGTGTAGCTCAGTGTGGCCTTGAACTCAACAGGTCCCTCTGCCTCTGTGTCCCCCAGTCCGGGATTAAAGGTGTGTGCTACCACTCTCTGGTGGTGACTAGGGCTGACTAGTATGGCTGCTTTGCCCTCTGATCTTCAGGCAAGCATTATTTATTAAAACATAAATAATACAGCATCATAAGTCCCCTTGTGACATAATAATTAAAATACAAAATATATAGAATAGAAAGAATATTAAGAGCTGCAAAAGAAAAAGGTCAAGTAACATATAAAGGCAGACCCATCAGAATAACAACCAACTTCTAAATGGAGACTCTAAAAGCTTACAAGGTCCTGAACAGATATTATGATATTATGATATTATGCAGACACCAAGAGACCATGGAGTCCACCCTAGACTATTATACCCAAAAATTTCAATCACCATAGATGGAGAAAAAAATATATTCCATGGATATTCCATGACAAAACCAGATTTAAACAATACCTATCCAAAAATCCAGTCCTACAGAAAGCACTAGAAGGAAAACTCCAATTCAAGGAAGTTAGCTGTACCTATGAAATCACAGGCAATAAATAATTCCACAGCAGCAAATCCTAAAGAAGGGAAACACAAACACACTACCACCAAAAAGTAAAAGGAATTAACAATCACTGATCATTAATAGCCCTTAATGTTAATGAACTCAATTCACCTATTAAAAAAAAAACAAAAACTAACAGAATGAATACAAAAACAGGATTCATCCTTCTACATACCAGAAATGCACCTCAACTTCAAAGACAGACATTTCCTCAGAGTAAAGGGTTGGGAAAGGAATTTCCAATCAAATGGACCTACGAAGCAAGTTGGAATAGCTATCCTAATATCTAACAAAATACACTTCAAACTAAAGGTAATAAAAAGAGATCAAGAAGGACATTTCATATTCATCACTTGAAGAATCCATCAAGATGAAGTCTCAATTCTGAACATCTATGCCCCAAATACAAGGGCATCCTCATATGTAAAAGAAACACTACTGAAGCTTAAATCACACATCAAACCCCACACACTAACCAGTGGACAGGTCTGCCAGACAGAAACTTAACATAGAAATAAGGGAATTAACAGATGTTATGACTCAAATGAACTTAACAGACATCTATACAACATTCCAAACACAAAAGAGTAGACTCTTTTCTCAGCACCTCATGAAACCTTCTCTAAAAGTAACCACATACTCAGTCACAAAACAAATCTCAACAGATTAAAAAAAAAAAAAACATGGAATAATGCCCTGAATCTTATCGGATTACCATGGCTTCCAGTTAGAATTCAACAACACTAATTGCAGAAAACCGACAAACTCATGGAAACTGAATAATGCTCAATAAATCACCACTGGGTCAAGTAAGAAATAAAGACATTAAAAACTTCCTAGAATTCAATGAAAATAAGAGTACAACATACCCAAACTTATGTGACACTATGAAAGCAGTACTAAAAGGAAAGTTCATAGCACTAAATGCTTACATAAAGAAGTTGAAGAAATCCCACACTGTTGAATTAACAGAACACCAGAAAGCTTTAGAACAAAAACAAGCAAACTCACCCAGGAGGAATAGATGCCAGGAAATTATCAAATTGAGGATTAAAATCAATAAAATAGAAACAAAGAGAATACAAAGAATCATTGAAACAAAGAGTTAGTTCTTCAAGAAAATCAACAAGATAGACAAATCCTTATCCAAGCTAACCAAAAAAAGAGAGAAGGGAACTTCAGAACAATCCCATTTATGAACATTAATACAAAAATACTCAATAAAATACAGACAAGACGAATCCAAGAACACATCAAAAAATTATTCGCCATGACCAAGTAGCCTTCATCCCTCAGGAAACTTAAAAACTTGGCAATGTCCCTCCCAGAATTATATAATCAGCAGCAATTGCTGGGGAGAGACGAATCTCTCTCACTCATGGAGCTGTCTACAAGTCACTCACAGCTCCAGGAACACAGCTTTTGTGAATGGGTACCCATGATGAGACAGACATTTCAGTGATCCTGCTGATTCTGAGTCATTAACATTCCTGTAAGTAACCTCCTTATCAGTGTTCACATAAACAATCCTAATAAAATCATATTGCACTTTGATCTGTCATTGGTTCCCTATCTGGCAGGAATAGATATTTTTTCTTCATGTTTTCCTAGAAAAAGTCACACAGTTGCTGCCTCAACAAAAGATGAGCTAGGGAAGAGTGGGTATATGCTCCCCGTGATGAGTGTTGAAACACGTTCAACAAGCATGCACAGCTGATCAGTGTGAGGATAATGCATTTACAGGGGTAATCCTGATATGACTACCTTTTCAAGTGTGGAATGACGTAATTCTTTGCTCTAGTAGTGGTTGAATGCTTCTTGAGAAAGGTAATATCAAAGCTGAGCTGTCTGATAGAGAGGCTGACTACCAAGGTCCAGCTATTGAAGTACTGAAGTCCAGAAATCAGAACCCCACTTTAGCTCACCTAAATAAAAATGTCCAATTAAAATTAAACACCTCATTCTAACACAGGGTTCCCATTTTACCTTTATAAATCCCATTTGCCTATGGGCCAAGTCTGTCTCCTTTCTATGCAGAGGTGGTCCTTTCTCCCTCCTGGACAAATACCCCTGTGCCCTTTCCCTCCTCCTTCATCCCCCTATTTCCTTTACTCCTGCATCCCATTATAACACAGATCTCCACTTCTTCTCCTCTTAAAAATTACCCCAGGTAATTACTGAGTTAGAAAGTAGCCACTTTAACATTTCTTCCCAGCATAATAAAGAATCTCCCTGTAAAAGCAGGTACTTTGATGTGAGTTGTGCCTTATCTGGGTTCTGGAAGCCTCTGCTGAAAATATGTATGGGGGGGTCACTGTCATATTTCACCAAAACCTACTATTTATTAATTACAGTGCTTTTTAAAATGTTTTCCATTCTCCTTGGAGCCCCATCCTCAGCTTTTCTTCAGGTAAAATCCCATGCTTCAATAATTTATGCCCATTCCCTTGCTCTTGAAAAAGGTCTACATTTCCCTCATTTCATCAAATGCAATTGGAAAAAAATGCACCTTTGGTTATCCATCAGAATATCAATACAGGCAAAAAAGTAACCCCAAATTTCAGTGACTTAACAAACTCATAATTCTGATTAATGTTGCAGGTCAAATCTGGGTCACATAAGAAAAAAATCCCAGCGGTTCCATCATCTATAAATGTACTATTGTTTGAATAAAGTATGTTTCCTCTAAAATAATTTACAAGTCAAGCAGGACTGTTTTCCTGCTTTAGGCTATATTCTAGTTTATTTCTGTTGCTGTGATAAAACACCTAACCAAAAGCAGCTTAGGGGGAAAAAAAGTTTACTGGGCTCACAATCCAAGACTACTACCATCATTTCAGGGAAGTCAGACAAGAGCTCAAGAGCTAGTTACATCACACCCACAGCCCAGAGGGAAACAATGCACCCACACTGCCTGCTTGTTTACTGTATGTGCTGGCCTAGCTTTTCCATTCACTCTGTTCAAAGGATAGCCCATTAAATAGATGTGCTGCCCACAGTCAGAGTGGTTCTTTCCACATCAATTAACAATCATGAAGCCCTTACAAACATGCCCACAGGCCAACCTGATCTAAACAATTTCTCAAGCAAGACTCTCTTCCCTAGTAACTATTGGTAGTGGTAAGTTGACACTTAAAACTATCACTGTCTGGAATGAGCATATCATTTCTACACAAGATTCTATCATTCTACCGTTGAAAGAAACAGTTATATGTACTTAGTCAAATGCAAGGAGGCTTTGAAATATGAGGGACTAAGTAGATATCGGAGAATAAGTACTAACATGCCTACCATATGTACCTAACTCTAATTTTTGATGCCTGTAGATGATTAAGTATGAGAAGCAATAGCAATCCTGTGACCAAATGGCAGGATACATAAACATCAAAGAAGGCAGGGCAACAAGGACAGACATGTTTAACAGAAAGCATTGCCAGATACCATGGCTAGCTCTAATATTCTCCCAGGAATCTCGTTATGATAACATTTTAAAACATTTAAAAATAAACACCTGTTTAAATGACTTTAATTGGACTCTCCTTGGTCAGGTCACCTGCATCCTTACTGTGCATGATACCAAATTACTGTTTAATCATTTTTGAGTACACAGTTGTGCAACCACCAGATCCATTCATCTCCTGAACTTTTTCATTTTCTCAAACTGAAACTTGATGTTCAAAGTGAGTATCTTGCTTTCGATTCGCCATCCACGGAAAACACTATTCATTCGACTTTCTGTCTCAAAGAAACTAACTCAAAGACTGGTGCAAATCACGTGAAACTAATTCAGTTGAGTCTTAGTCAATGGTCCTTAGCCTGTCTTCCCTGCTCCTGTCCTCAAAATACAGGCAAGTAAACTGCAAGAGACTAAGTGCCATTACAAGCACTCCCCACCCCCCCTTTTTTTTTACTTTTGGGACTGGCTAATTTCACTTAGCACAATGCCTTCAAAGCTCATCCATAGAGCATGTATCCAGATTTCCTTCCATATGCCCTACATCTGCTTGTCAATAAGTGTCTTGGTTTGGGTTTCTCTTGCTGTGAAAGAAAACCATGATGACTGCAACTTTTATAAAGAAAACATTTAATTTGTGGTTGCTCTCTAACTGTTTCAGAGGGTCAGTCCATTATCACCATGATGGGGAGAATGGTGCATGTAGGCAGACATGATGCTGGCTACATCCTAACTAAAAGACAGCAAGAAGTTGACTGTCACACTAAGGGAAGCTTGAGCAAAAGATACCTCAAAACCTGCCCCCACAGTAACATACTTCCTCCAATAAGGCTATGCCTCCTAATGGTGCCACTCCCGTTGGGAGTGATCTATAATTGTGGTCTGAGATTATGCTTCAAAGTTAAGTAAACTGTCTCACAGACTATGAATGACCACATGAATAATATTTCCATTATTAAAATAAAACTAACAATATGATAAAAAGTTTTCTTAGTTTGACATAAGACATTTCTGTAGTTGTTCAGGGAATGTATATTATAATAGGTTTTGCTTGATGTTTATTTGTGTCGCAATTTTCGCCAGCTTCTACGGAGACTGCTTATTCATTTCCCAGCTGCCCAGACACCCGAAATAATCACACAGAAATCTGCATTAATTGCAATACTGTTTGGCCAATAGCTTAAGCATATTTCTGGCTAACTCTATGTCTTAAATTAACACATTTCTATTAATCTGTGTATTGTCATGTGGCTGTGGCTTACTGCCAAGGTTCTGATGTGTCTGTCTCCTGTGGGCGGCTACATGGCTTCTCTGACTCCACCTACTCTTTCTCTATATCTCCTTCATCCTGGCTTTACTCTGTTAAGCCATTGGCCGAAAGCAACTTCTTTATTAACCAATGGCAATAAAACACACAGCATACATCACCTCCCACATCAACATTTATTTCCAATGAGCCTACTAAACAACTTTAGTTACATTCTTTTTTCCATATTCTTTTATTTTTTTCCATTCAAAAAAAATTTTTACATTTCCTCCCCTTCTCCCAGTCCCCTTCCGCTCCCCCCACTCCTCCTCCCTCCCCCTGCTTCCTTAAAAGAGGGAATGGTGCCCTGCCCTGTGGGAAGTCCAAGGCCCTCCCTCCTCCATCCCGGCCTAGGAAGGTGTGCATCCAAATAGACTAGGTTCCCAAAAAGATAATACATGCAGAAGAGATAGGTCCTAGTGTCATTGTTGATGGCTTTTCAGTCTGCCCTCACTGGCAGCCACATTCAGAGAGTCCAGTTTGATCATATGCTCGTTCAGTCCCAGTCCAGCTGGATTTGGTGAGCTCCCATTAGATCAGGCACACTGTCTCAGTGGGTGGTCCAGCCCCTCACGGTCCTAACTTCCTTGCTCATCTTCTCCCGCCTTCTGCCCTTAGACTGGACCTTGGGAGCTCAGTCCATTGCTCTGATGTGAATGTGGGTCTCTGTCTCTACCTCCATCCATCGGACAAAATTTCTATGGTGGTGATCAAGATATTCATCAATGTGACTCTGGGACAAGGCTAGTTCAGGCACCCTTTCCTCTGCTGCCCAAATACCTAGCTGGGGACATCCCCGGATCCAGCAATACCACTCTTGGGAATATACCCAAGAGAAGTTCAATCATACTACAAAAGCATTTGTGCAACTATGTTCATAGCAGCATTGTTTGTAATAGCCAGAACCTGGAAACAACCTAGGTGCCCCTCAATGGAAGAATGGATCAAGAAAGTGTGGATTATATACTCATTAGAATACTACTCAGCGGTAAAAAAC
>PVIU01007308.1:0-93155 GCA_004026605.1 Ondatra zibethicus | reverse complement strand
AAAAAAAAGAAGTCATAAGCCAAAAAAAAAAATCTAAAAGATCTCTGAAATGAAGAAATGGACCAGCACAGAACAACTAGTGGAGAACGCTGGGTCGAAAAGCTGGGATTCCGGCAGCAGAAAGCACGTGGAAGCAGAAAGAAAGGAAAGAACAGGAACAACATTCATATGTTCCTGGAGTTCCAAGTACCAGAGCTAATACACAAGGCAAGGACATCAGCACATAGATTCAAAGAGTAAGATAAACACTCAGAAAAACACAAGCAACTACATTATAGTCAAGACAATGCAAACCAAAGATTTGTAAAAGTCCTAAAGTTAGCCAAAAGAATATAGAAGACATCTTCAAAGAAGCAACATTAAGATTATATGAATTCCAGAAGACAATGTTGTCAACTTTAATGGTTCAAGGAAAGTAGTTGCTGACCTAGATTATATCTTGAAAAACCATCTTTCATCACTGAAAGGAATAAAAATATTTTTGGAGAAACTGAAAGATGTTCTTCAAAGCAGAGGAAAAATAACCTCATAGGAAAATGCAAGAAGAAATAGAAAAGTCTTGGAAAGCACATAGACAAATAGATATTTATACCTTACTGTTGTTCAAACAAAATGGTAATTGTTATGCACTTGGAAGTTCACAGTATATGTGGAAGCAAGCAGCATTCCAAGAAGACGGTGCTCCTGAGGGGGAGGAAAGGTCTTATATCACATCAGAGGCAAATGAATGCATAGCTCTGGGTTAGGTCTGAATCCTTATGCTTTCTCCAAATCAAACTCTGACCCTTGTGGTGATGGTAAGAAGAGCTGCTGTCTTCCATAGGTGATGGTGTGATTGTTGTAACTGTCAATGTGACAAAATCTAGAATCACCTGGGAAGAGACTGAGGAGGAATCATCTAGATTAGGTTGACCTGTGTGCATGCTTGTGAGAAAGTTCTCTGTCTCTCTCCTTCCCTCCCTTGCCAAGACAGGATTTCTCTAGCTGTCCTGGAACTAGCTCTGTATACTAGGTTGGCCTCGAACTCATAGAGATCCACCTTCCTCTGCCTCCCGAGTGCTGGGATTAAAGGTGTGTGCCACCTCCTCCCTGCAAGAGTTTCTTAATTGGGTTGAGGTGGAAGACTAATACCAAATGCAGATGACACTGTTTCACGGGCTGGACTATGAAGAATGGTGGGTGAGCTGAGCACTGGCAAGCATGCTGGTCTGTTGGGACTGTGACTATGACTAGCTGCCACACGGCACCACCACCCATGACTTCCCTGATACTGATGATAACCTGGAGTTGTGGCCTAAAATAAACACTTTCTGCTCTAAGTTTCTTAGGTCAGGCTATGTTGCCACAGCAAAGGGAATTAAAACCAGGACGTTAGGTTATGAGGCTAGACCTCTCACGGATGACAGGAGACCAGAGAAGCCTCTTTTGCTCAGCTACAAGGTGTGAGGAAGGGGCTGGATCTGCTACCCTGTGACCAGGAACTCCCCAACCTCTTAACTGTGAGAAACTGTTTCTGTTCTTTGTAAGCTATGTAGTTTAGGGCATTTTGTTACAGCATACTCAACAGACTAAGACATTGTGTGGCAAGTCAAGGATGCACACTACAGCGTCTAGAATAATTCTGTCCGAATAACAAGATCATATACAACCTGCAGGTAACCAGAATAAATACGAAAATAATACTTTTAGTATTCCAAACGAGGCAAGAAAAGATGACAAAAGAAACCAAGAAAGAAAGGAAGAAAATAATATGAGAGAAAATGAAAAGGGTCTGCTACAAACCCAATATGTCAGCTATTACGTGGGATATAATAGATCCAATTTGAAATAAAAGATGAAGACTGTCAGATCATTTTTAAAAATCCAATTATATGCTATAAAAATAACAAATGTTTGATGGCAAAGGAAAGAGAAACATACCCTGCCAAAACTAATCAAAAAGAAAAGAAAGCGGGAACTACACTATTAGCAGTATGAACCATCAGCAGGCTGATACTACAGACCTAAATATCTACACACCTAGTAGCAGAGGGGAAAGTATCTTTAAAATATATAAAATGACGACCACGTTGAAAAGAATGAACACATCTTCAGTAACTGGAAGACAAAGCCAAAACAAAAAAATCAGCAAGTATATAAAAGATATAAACAGCACAATTAAAATATGTGATCTTATTCAAAACTGTAGCTACTAGTGACCATTTCACATTCATTTCGCATGCATATGAACATATTAAAATCTTATAAAAAAAAGTCTCAACAATTTCAAAATATTATAATAGATTTGAGTCTATCTTCTTGTACTGGTCCTACCTAGATTAGAGAAACCTGGCTTCTTGACCAGCTGTATGCAATAACCCCACCTCCTTGTTCAGCTGTATGTGACAACCTTGACTGTGTTCAACCGTATATAATAAACAGTGCTTCCAGGGTGCTGAGGTGTCTCCATCAGAGAGCACCGTTCTACCTGACCCCAGATTTTTCCCTATGTCTATCTGTCTGTCTTTACTTCATTGCCTCATACCTCCTAGCAAGGCCAAATACCTGGAAGCCTAGTTAAGGAAATCTGTCAAGGACTTGGCAGCCACCTGTTCTAAAATATATAATGCGTTTGCAATTGTCATGTGGGTAGTTTTGTCAGGCAGTTATGACCTGGTTATTGTTTTCATTTGGAAATGAAGCATGTTATTAAAGAGATGTCAGTGGGTGTCAAGTTGACAAAGGATGGACTTGTGATGGCTAACTTTGGCTGTCCATGTGACTATATCCAGAATCGTCTAAAACCCAAGCATCTGGGCATGTCTGGAAGGGATTTTCTTGATTGGATCATTCAAAGTGGGAAGATCCACCCTAAATCTGAGCCCCGCACCTTTGGGTAATCCTTCACATAAAAGGACATGGAAGAAGGGAGCTTTTGCTTTTCGTCTGCTCGTCCTCACTGTCACTGGCAAGTTCGTTTATCCTACCACTGGTGCCTGCATTCCTTTGAACCTACTTCACCATGAAGACCAAAGACCAGCAGCTCTCTAGGAATTCCCTGGGACTCCAGTGCCAGATCTGCTGAGACATTCAGACCAGACAACTACTAGATTCTTGCATTTTTGTCGAGAGACAGCCATGTTGGACGATGCAGACCACATCTTGTAAGCTACTCCAATAAATTCCATATATTTCATTCATATGTACATACATTATATATTTATTATATATAGTGAATAATATTTTATTCATCCTATCAGTTATGACTAATACAGAGTAATGAAAAAGGGTCTCCCTATGGGTCACACAAATACAAAGAGGATAATGAAAGGCTAAAAATAACTTTATGCTGAAGAATTTGATAATGTCGACAAAATAGCCAATTCAAAAGATAAAATTTACCAAGGCTGACAGAAGCTGACAGAAAATGACTGTTTCAATAATGTATTATAAATGAGTCCTAGGGCCAGTGTGATGGCTCTGTGGGTGAAGGCACTGGCCACCGAGCCTGAAGACCCGAGAGTTCAGTTGCTGGGACGTGGTGGAAGGAGAGAACTGACTCTTTCAAGTTGTCCTCAGGTTCTGCCTATGCGCTGGGCACACACATGTGCACAATTAGTAATAATAAATAAACTTAAATATAGCCTATAACTGAAGAGAATTTTTCAGGTCCAGAGAGCTCACCAGTGAGTTCTTCAGACATTTTGAAAAGAATTAGTACCTGTATTCTAGAATTCTTCAAGAATATCAAAACCTCCTAGACAGTTTCAAAATATTAAAATAATACAATGCAGTTTAAAAACTGGGCTAAGCATTATGAGAAAAAACTCCCCCTTTTCTCTTCTCTCAGACATTTCCAAAATGTCTTAACCAAGTGTTAGGAAACTGGAGAGTGTGTAGTTCAGCCTATGCATGTGGGGCTGGTCTGCAATTCAGAAGCCAAATAGTTCACCTCAAGAACAAAGGGAGAAGGAAAATCCTGCAGGCGTCTCCAGCAGTGAGAGGCACCTGAGAAATTCAACTTTAGCTCCTGATGAGAACACTTTCCTGTTAGCCCCCAGACCAGACACTTACCTTGGTAAAGAATAGCTATAAAATACACACAATGTCAAAGGCAGAGCACAGAAAACTCCCCTTCAACTTGGGGACAGAGTCTAGAGTAGCCTGTTACCAGTTTTATATACTAACTTGAGGTCCATGGGGGGGGGGAATGGGGGAGCGGTGAACAGAAAACAAGAAATGAAATTGTCATTTGGAGACTGTAAGATCATTCTTGTACAGAATTTCCACAAGTTTGGCATATTTGTATGAACTGACAAGAAATACACAGAAAATAAAACACTTACAATGGGATTAAAACTCAAATACTTAGAAATTTATTAGAGCTAGGCAATAATGGAACACACCTTTAATCCTAGCCCTTGGGCGGCAGAGGCAGGTGGATCTCTGTGAGTTTGAGGCCAGCCTGGTGTCTACAGAGCTAGTTCCAACACAGCCAGAGCTATGCAGAGAAACCCTATCTCAAAAAACAAACAAAAAAATTATAAATTAGAAAAGTATATGATAGTACTAAGAAAACACTATAGAACCATATAAACAGAAGTACACACACTGCTGTGTGAGAAGTGTATTATTAGCACTGCCAGATGAACGCATGCTTCCAGGAATCCCTAACCAAAACCCAAGATGCCTGTTGGCCTATTTGCCTCCAGAAATCATCAAAACTTTCGAAAATTAAGATGGAACTATGAAGGGCTAGAAGAGCCAAGGTGCTCTAGAAAGACGGCATGAGTGGAAAACTATTATTCTAAAACTACTGATAATAAAACCTGAGCGCTGTGGGTCCCAGGACAGGGCATCCGATGGAAGAGGGAGGAGTCCAAAAGTAGCCTTGCAATCTCTCAACACGCGACCTTCAAGAACAATGACCCCATGTCTCAGTAGGAAAGGTGGCTGGAGAGAAAAGGCACTTCTTAACGCTACACGCAAAAGCCAGCTCCTGGTGGCTTGCCCTTAGATACAAACCCCTCCAGAGGACCTTGGATCAAACCACCCTTCAATAAAAAACAGAAAAGCAAACGAACCACAAAAGAAACAGTGGAGTAAAATCAACTCTATTAAAGCTGAGAACTTCTTCCCCACAAAAGTGAGTGGGGCCATGGGAGTCATTAATCTGTAAGGCAAGCCCATGAAAGCCACAGTGGAACCACGCTAAGGTAAAATGATGGGAAATGCTGCTGTTAGCAAAGACTGTGGAGAACTTGGCTTTCCACAAATTCCTTGCGGGAGGATAAACTGATAGAACCAATTTGGGAAGCTGGTAGCTTCTACTAGTCCTGAGCATGAACACAGCCTTACCCAGCAAATCCATCTCAGGCACATATTCTAAAGAAGCTATGGTGTGTGGTGTGATGGTGCATGTCTGTAGTCCCACGACTTCAAGGCCATCCTCTGCTACGTGTGAAGTCCAGCCTGGGCTATAAGAGACTATCTCAAACAAACAAACAAACGCCCCACCGAACAACAACAACAAAAAGAAATGTGCATGTTTATCAAACTCAAGTCTTACAGTATACACAGGAACAGAACTTGCCAACAGACAAAAGATGAAAGCCGGCCTGGGATAAAATGTTTGCCATGTTGGTAAAATGCTTGCCATGTAAGCATGAAGACGGAGTGCTATCCTCAGCACCTATGAAAAGCTGAGCACCATGGTGAATGCCTATCATCCCAGGACTGGGGAGGCAGAGACGGGAATATCCCTGGGGCTTGCTGGCAGACTGGTTAGCTCCAGGTTCAGCAAGCAGTTCCGTCTCCAAAACTAAAGCACTAAAGCGGAGAGGAACTGAGAAAGACACGTACACACACAGACATACATACATACACACACACACACACACACACACACAGACACAGAGAGAGAAAGAGATAGAGAGGGAGAGAGAGAGAGAAATTAGAAGCTACCCAAATGCCTCTGTTAATGAAATGGTTAAAGAAAATTCGATATTGCCACACACCAGAATATCATACAGATCCCAACACCAAAACTACAGATGAATCTCTCAAAAAAGTTTAGCATCAAACCAGACAAAATATGAACGAACTCTATTAACATGAAGTATAAAAACGATCTGCACTGTCCCAAGTCAGGAGACTGCCACCAGGAGGCTAGGGGCTAAAGGAAACTCAGTGGACATTTGTGCCAGTAGAAGTCCTGTGTGTTGGTTGCCTTCAAAGACATGGAGTCCTGCTCGCCCCCCCGTCTCTGAGTCTGGCCCCCTGCCTATCCTCGTTAGCGTTCTTCTCCATTAAATTAGCTGGACAGAATGCAATTTCTGCGTATGTAATTGTTCGCTTTCCTTTCAATATGCACATTTACAACTATGCTTTATTGAGGCTCTCCACATACCTGCATCTGCTGACTTACTTCTGAGCCTTTCTCTCTCCAGGTAACTCCCAGCTTTCTGACAGTTTTTCTGGCACAGATTCTATGCTCTCTCCTCATGACCATTCTACTTTATTTACAGTGATGTGCTGCCTCCTCCTACTCTGCTGTCATCAGATAAAGGAGAAGAGGAAACATCGGTCTAAACAGAAACAGTAAATTTTCTTTCCACTGGGGTAGGATCGGAGGCCACTGTGTTTCTGGCATAACAAGGTTCGTTGGGGCTGAGGATGGAGCTCAGCTGGTAGAGTCCTTGGCTAGCAAACATGAATCCCTGCATAAACAAGGCATGGCAGCTTACTTCTGTAATCTCAGCACTTGAGAGGTATAAGCAGGAGGACCGGAAGTTCAACATCATCTCTGCTATATGCTGAGTTCAAGGCCAGGCTGGAAATACACAAGACCCTGTCTCAAACAAACAAACAACAAAAATAACGAAAAGCCTAATTCACTGAGAATAGGAATTGATGTGCGCTGTAATCCCTAGCACATGTGAGGATAGAGCCGGAGGATAGCAAGTGTAAAGCCAGATTCCATCTCAATAACACATACAAGAGATTTCAATGGTGCCTTGGAATCCCTTGTGTCTCCTAAGATTATATAGCTTGATAACACTAAATATTAAGCTTATTAAATACCATTGTTTACTCTCATTTCATAGTCACCAAACATATTCATATCTACAACTTGGGCTTCTCCAGGCTCTCTTTCAGGCATGGAGTTCTGGTCCATGGAATGCTTACTTTAAATTGATAGGCAGATATTCTTTTGGTTTCTCTTTTACATCATTTTCCATGTATGAAAGATGCCAAAAATATCAAGCTTCTAGATTTTCAGGTGGAACTATGGTGCTGTGCCTGCTCTGGCTCCACCTGGACCACCCTGGGTCACTCGCTGATTCAACAGCCAAGAAGTCAAGTTCTCTATGACTTGCCCAGCAAACAGCCGGCCAGTCATTTTAACACATATACTTGAGTTCATGGAGGATTTTCTTTTGAGGCAAATGTGGACAACTGCCACAGGAAGAGTGTTCTCATCACCCTCCTGTTTCCACAAAGCGGGAATGCCAGTGAGCATGCACTGGCAGCGGCTGCCAAGGAAGGCCACACCTTCTCCTACCACGATTGTCTACCACAATGTAGGGGGCAAAGAGCGGTATGTCGAAATTATCCTCCGAAGTGATTCTTGCTTTGTTTGCTTTTCTTTTTCTTTTTCTATATACCTGTTGGGTATTTGCCCCGGAACACTGATCCAGCCCATCTTCACTCCTAACTAAAGGTCTCCACCAAAGAAGTCACCTTTGTCAGTGCCCAGGGGCTCTGAGAAGCCTAGGTGGGTACGGCAGCTGTCCTCTGCAGCTGCAGAGAGAGCAAGGCCGGCTGAGGAGACGAGGGCCTGCTGCCTTCTGGCGGAGCTGGGCTGGAGCCACAGCATTGCCGTAAACACACTGTGGTGTTTACCTCTGCAGCTCTGTTTATTTTTGTACATAAACCTGGCCATTAGGTTCAACAAACGTTTATTAAACATCTGTGCTATATCGAACCATAGCTGAGGCCAAGGGCAATGAGAAGAAATGCTCGTTTACAGCCTTTTAAATCCCAAAGCCCTGTTCAGCTATCTCGCCGGAGGCAGCCTTGCAAAACCAAACACAGCACCAGTGTATCACACACCTGCACGGCCGGAACCTGAAGGCTGAGCTCTGAAGATCACAGAGTCAAGAAACAGCATTTGGGAGCCAAATCCAGAGATTTGATTCTTCAGTGGTCATTTTAACCATACCACCCTATTGTTAGACGCTGCTATTTGGCACTGACTTACAGAGTGTTTTCTGACCCAGGGTGCATGCCATGAGAGACATGTCTTCCTTGGCTTATAATTCTTTGTTAATGTCACAGAGATGAGGAATCTTGAGGTTATTTAATTCCTTTTGTTGTCATTTGTTCGAAATGGGATTGCATGTAGCTCAGGCTAACCTCAAACTTGCCACATAGCTGAGGCTAGTCTTGAACCACAGACCCTCTTGTGTCTGCCTCCCAAGAATTGGGATTACAGGTGTGTATCACTATGCCCTGAGTCATCGCTTAGTTCCGAATTATATTTTTACCCTTGATTTCTTAATAGTTTCTCCCAAATTATATTTTTTACTTACATACACTTCCCCTTGTTGAGTGAGATATTTTGTCAACAAAACAAGTAAGAACTAAAGTCCTGCGATATTCTGGGGGCACTTCAGCTCTTGGTCACCTCAGCTTAGTCCTGCATTCTCTATACTGCGTCATTGCCGATATTTATTTCTAATCTCACTACAGATTCCTAGAAGAGAGCAACCACATTATAGTTCTGGGAGTGGGGCCAAGACTAACAATATTTGCTGAATGGAATTTAAATCATGGTTGGCCCTGCTACTCCCTAAATGGGAAACATTAGCACTAATGGTTAAGCTTGAAACTCGAGTAAGAAAGACCAGGGTAAAAGAGGAGGTGCGTCCCTCTCTGATCTTGGGTCAGTTCACCAGCTAAGCCCCGTAGCTCCTGTGAGAAAGTGGGGGTTTTAAGAGCCACTGCCTACGGTCCTGGTAGCAGTTCAGGAAGCAGCACGGAACAGTGTGAATGAAGTATTGTCTAGACCGCGTGCACTCGCTATGGCCACTTCCTGTGGCCTTTCCAGAAGCCCTTCTCCTAGGGAATGTGATGTTACATTTCATTACTACAAATTCAAAGGTCAGAGTTCCACAGCCAATTATCCATGGAGCATCGACCACAAAGGCCTGTTTGCTGAAATAACTGGCGGAGCATTGTGGTCACGCTGGCTGTGGAACGGCGAGGTCTCTCTTCTCGCTCGATGCTATCTTATTTCACTTGTGGTAATGCGAGCTGGTGAATGGTGTTTGCTTCAAATTAGATGTTACTTTAAATAATCACACCTGCCTTTATAAAGCTATGATAATTAATGCTATAGGAAATCCTCAAACCTGGGAGCTTTAAATGTTACCAGTGTGTATCAGAATGAAAACAATGACTCCAGATTTGAGGATATAACAGCATTTAGGAATTCAATGAGATGATCCCTCTGGGCTAGTGATGAGCAAAATGAAAATTACACCCCTGCCATTTATGCCTCAGACCCTAGATAATCATAATACTTCGGAACATTGTTTTAGCACACTGAGTTTTTTAAAAATGTAAAGTTTCTTATTTATTTATTTTTTTGGTGTGTGCATGTTGTATTTGTGTGCCTGTTCCTGCAGTGTGTTTACCCATGCATACACTTGTGGGGGCCAGAGGTGGATACTGAATGTCTCCTCAATAGCCCTCTACCTTATTTTTTGAGACTGGCTCTCTGACTGAGTCCAGAGCTTGCAGTTCCCCTAGACTGGGTGGTCAGTGAACCCCCTGGGACCCACTATGTGTGTGGAATGCTGGGGTGACAGGCATGTGGCTGTAGTTCTGTATGTGGTTGTGCACATTTGAACTCATGTCCTCATGCCTGAGCAGTGAACATTTTATCCACTGAGCCATCTCCCCAGCCCTACAAGTTTTTAGAAGAAAATTCTTGCTGGTGTATTTCATCCCTAAGGCTGAATTTGGAAAATGAAAGAAAAAGGGCAAAGAAAAAGGGCATAGTGATGCACGCCTATAAACTTAGCAATTGGCCAGTTTGAGGCCAGTTTGGGTTGCATAGCAACAAAAGGAGAAGGAAGAGGAGGAGCAGGAGGAAGAGGAAGGAGAAGAGCAGGATAAGGAAAAGGGGAGGAGCAAAAGGAAGGGCAGGAGCAGAAGAAGGAAAGGGGGAAGGAGGAGCAGGAGGAAGAAGAGGAAGGGAAGGGGAGCAGGGGGAGGAAAGGGGGAGGGAAGCAGGAGGAGGAAGGGGGGAGGGGAAGTCTATTTCTATCAATGCATAACTATGGCAAAGAAGAAAATCATGTTACAGACTTCAGGTTTCTCACTCCAGCAGATTTATTCTTTGAGCAGAAACTTTAATTTACCAGCGAGCTTACGAATGGCATTCTCTGATTCACCTCCTCTACCTTCTAATCCTTCACGGGATTCACAGTAATGTCATGATTAGGGAAAAGGTCCTTAATTATTATTATTTTCATTTTTATTGAGAAACAAATGGTTGCGTGGGGGCAGGGGAGCACGTGACCCTCCCAAAGGCTGGATGACAGATGTGCCATGGGAGGGGACTCACAACTTTTTGCAGTGAAATTCAACCAAGGATGTTGTGTCCCAACCTGGACCGGGGAATGCAGACTAATGATCAGAGTCTGCTTCCATTGTGTGCCTCACTTCCATCACACTGGTGCGCCTGTCAGGGCATTGATACACCACTATAATTCTCACACCAGCGTGCCTGGCACACTGTAGGTGCTTAGTGTGTATCTGCCAAATAAACAACTGTAGTGCCAACAGAGGCGGCAGTTGCCGCCCTCTCCCAGGACAGGGGCTCCTTCACTGCCTGCTTGAGAAGAATGGAGGGTCTGAAGTGGATGACTGACCGCGAATCAGCACTAACCAGAAAGTCTAGCCAGCAAGAACATTCTGTTGTATTTTTCTCGTCATAAAAAAATTGTAGAATAATAGAACATACAGATAAGGAAAGAAAAGTTGTATTTTAAGAACCACTGATGATGTAGGAATATAACTTGTTTACATAATCTACAATTCATATATATCTACATATATTTATTTTAACAAGAATCAGAATTGTACCATTTTGTAATTTTGATGTCAACAAATATTCCCTTCCACATTATCTTGAATAGCAATAAAGCAGGGCTTCTTAAACTTTTCCACTGGTGACCCATTTTTGCCCTATACATTTTTTCAAGATGACAGGTACACATTTTTACAAAATGACAGATATAGGTATGTATGTGTGTATGTAAGATAGGCATTCAAACTGAAAACATGCTGGAATAAATTTTTTATTTTAAAATAATTTTAGTGTATACCTTTACTATTTATTTATTAAATAATAATTTAGTATTATTGGAGATGAAAGCAAACTTTCATTGCACTAAGATGAATGTGGTTTATTTTTACAGAAAGCATTAAATCCTGGGGCTAGAGAGATGGCTCACTGGTAAAGACTATGTGATGCTCTTGCAGAGGACCAGAGATCAATGGTCAGTTCCCAGTACTCAGGTTGGATGGCTCACAACTGCCTATAACTCTATCACCAGGGAATCCAGTGCCCTCTTCTGGCCTCCAAGGGTACTTGTTCTCACACATACATGTATTTGAATGTGCACACACACACACACGTGTACTTTAAAAAATAATTGAATCTTCACATCATGGCAAGTATTTGATATTGAAGGACACAGCATTGTCAATGTTTTTTTCTGAGTTGACTGATATTTTGATTTTATAATGATGATAACTAGTTTGCATAAATACATAACACAAAATGGCAGAAGTATGTTTAGGCTATTTCAGAAATTGTATCCTACTCCTAATTTTTGCTTAAATATTTTTAATAAAACACCAGTCAGCAGTTCAAACAATAATATTTAAAGACAAACTAACACAACATAATCCAAACATACTAATTCAATTATCTGTAAGCTGAGGAACCACGGTAGAAGAATATTAAATGTTTTCATTTTCCATAATTAGACCATTATGTTTCTATAGACGCAGAAAACCTTGTATAACAGTAAAAATACTGCAATTCATAGCATACTATAGTCCTTAGCCTCAGCTGGGGTATCTCGGGCAGCATTCATCAGCGCTGCATGGCATGCATGCGTGTTGTATGTTCAGAACCAAGGCTACAGTGACGTCACATGATACAACACAGGAAAGCACTGGCAGATAACTGTCAGATTCACTATGTTTAATTCTGAATTAACTTTTGGTTGTTAAATGTTCAGAAACTCTTACTGTTGCCATTTTCTCCAATCCTGACATTCAGTTACTCACCCTCAGTCACAACCCACAGTTTAAGAGACAATAAATATAGTGTGACACCAGATGTATGCATGCTAATTTGTTTACCCACATGCCTGCCACATTAGAAAAGATGCTGCAATGAGCATGTGATACGCAACCAGAGCTGAATACCTAAGCCAAGTCTGGTGATGTCCCTGTACTCCAACACTCAGAAGGCTGAGGCAGGGGGATCTGGAGCTGGAGGCCTGTGTGGCTACATAGGGAGATCCCCACCAGCATGAGCTACATACCTAGACTTTGTTTCAAAATAAAGGAAAAAAACTTTCAATTATCTCACCAAATAAATAATTAAGAAATCGAACACTTGATAAAGCAATCTGTCGTTTGTAAAGGACTGTACTTACGTGGCTTTTGTAGGAGAAGCCAGAGACAGACACCAACCACTTCAGAGCCCAAGAAGGCTGTGTGCTCAGTACAATAATCACTAATCCACATGAAAAATTATGTCTGGACCTGTCCCAGTTAGTCAGTACCTGCTGTTTACCCAGTCAGTGTCCCCGGCTTGAGCAACCGAGGTTGCACTGGATAAAGTTTGGAAGTTGGAAGCACCTTTAGAGGAGAATACTTGTCACAGCCTCAGTTAATCCTTGAGGGTTTGGGGTAAGTTGTGGGGATGCTGCTGAAGACTCGATCTTAGAGTTCTGAACCTCATAGAGTTCTATCCTCTTAGAGTTCTATCGTCACACAGGGGTCTAATACTTTTGGAGTTCAAGACTCTGGAAAAATGGGATTGTACCCTCTCCCCTTTTATTGTTCAAGTAGAACTAAGTCAACTATGCAGGGATTTCTACAGGCTGGTTCCAACGCCACTCAAACCTTCAAAGGAGTGAGTGAGTGAGTGATGTCATACACAAAAGGCTACTGACTACAGGATCCCATTTAAGGACCTAGCCAGAAAAGGTAAATCCCTAGAGATGGAAAGTGGGACAGTGCTTGAAAGGGCGGGGAGGGTATAGCAGCTACATTTCTTGTTATGAAAAATCCCTGGCAGGAAGTACTTAAGGGAGGGTCTTTGGCTTACAGTTCAAGGTTTCACGGTCCATCACATTGGGGAGGCACCCTGGCAGGAGTGTGAGATGTCTGGTCATACTACAGCGAAAGACAGGAAGCAGACAGTGGCAGGCAGGGGGCCCAGGCTGTGAAAGCACCAATCCTCCAGCTAAGCCCCATAGCCAGGTCTGCACCCAGCAGGGGACCAGCTGGTCAAACATGAGAGCCCTGGGGGGACAGTTCACATTTAAACTTCAACAGCGAGGACCAGGTAGGACTACTTAATGGGTATTGGCTTAGACAGTGATGCTCGGTGCATATTACTGTAAGCATACTGAAATATGAACTTACAATTTAATTTAGGACAAGCTAAATTACATGTTAAAATGTCTAAAATGGGGGCTGGAGGTTAAGAGCATTGCCTGTTCTTCCAAAGGTCCTGAGTTCAATTCCCAGCAACCACATGGTGGCTCACAACCATCTTTAATGGGGTCTGGTGCCCTCTTCTGGCCTGTAGGCATACACACAGACAGAATATTGTATACATAATAAATAAATAAATATTTTTTAAAAAATGTCTAAAATGGTGACTTTTCTCTCCATTGATTAACAACAACGTGGAATGAGGATGAAGCCGAGTGCGTGGATACTGCTTCAGGGGTGTCCATCCTGGGCTCTCCCTGGGGAGGGGACGTGGCTGGGGAACCATTTCCAGTCAACTAGAGGCTGCTTCCAGAAGAGCAAACTGTAGGTTGACACATGCCTCCTGGAATCCATTGTAGTTCGAATTCTAATTGGTCAGCTATCAGGGAGTGAAAGCTGAAGAATCAGAGAAGCGGAGCAGCCAGGCGCTAGGTTCTTACCTCGACCAACGCTCAGGGCAAATGGGGGATTCTGTCCTCAGACTGCATCTCAGACTGCACCGCTCCTCAAACTGCATTGAACTCCTGTCTCCACGCTGTCTTACAGTCCTCTTTCTTCCCAGCCATATCACTACAGTCTCCACCTCCCTAAGATTAAAGGCATGGGATCCCAAGTGCTGGGATCACCTTTGTGTGAGCTCAGTTTCTCTGTTTAGACTGGATCAATTTCATGTAGCTCAGGTAGCCTTGAACTAACAGAGATCAATCTATCACCCCTGAGTCCTGGAATTAAAAGTGTGTGCCACCACTGCCTGGCCTCTAATGGCTCAACTCTGCACTCTGATCTTCAGGCAAACTTTATTTGTTAAAACACAAACAAAATATCACTACAACCCATCAACCCATACATGAACTGAGCTGGAGTTTGAGTCTGTCCTGAATATAATCTCCAATAGTGAGGGATGCGGGGCAGAGTGCTGCTTCCCTTGCAGATGTCGGGCAACTTAAACGCACCAGCACGGGCCAGACAAGACCAGAAAAGGCTGCAAAAGGTAGGGGCACTGCTGGGGCTGGCGGGCAGAACCATGCGTTTCCTACGGGTAGACACTTGAGTAAAACCTCTACAGAAGCAGAGAAGCAGAGGTTAGGGATGAAGAGGGCATTAGAGAAGCTGGAGGGCATTAGAGAAGCTGGAGGGCATTAGAGAAGCTGGAGGGCATTAGAGAAGCTGGCTGGCCAGCTGAGCGCAAGGGCAGGGCTTGGAGCCAGTTCTGGCAGATGAGTTGGCTCACCCCAAGACCTCTCCTGGGGGAAATGGGGGAAAGTTGCTGTTGCTTTCACAAGTTCTTATTTCTAATGCAGTCAATTATAACAGGCTTCACCATGGGGGAAACTGATTTCCAAAATGCCTCCTCCTGTCCCAGAAAGGGGCCACCCGTGGACAGGGAGCCAGATAAGAAGTAGCCAAAGCAAAGAGCAGTTTTATCTCTGTAGCTATGGAAGTAGTTAGCTCCCACCGCGGCAAAACTGCAAACTGATCGTGGAACATGAAAACAGAGCGCACAGACTAAGTAATGGCGAGAAGACCCCAGCAGGGTCCAAGGCCAGCAGCACCTGCAAAGGCCCACAGCACCAACAGCTGTCAGGGCGAACTGCCAACAGTCACGGTCAACAGTGAACAAACATGAACAGGGGGCTTCATAGCTTGACCATTCCCCCCCGCCAGAGCAGGAGGGGAGCAGTGTGTAGTCATCTCCCTTGTTGGGCCAGGGACAAGCACAGAGTGTGGGCCCCCATTGGCTCAACTTGTGAAATGCTCAGAGAATGAACCAATCATAACAGAAATGCCTCCCGTCTTCCTTTCGTTTCTGCCATCCTATAAAAAGCCCCTGAACAAACAGTTCAGTGGGTTTCCCCTCTCTTGAGTCCTCTCCTGAGCTCTGCATTTGGCCATAGAGTTTAATCTTCTTCTTTAAGCTGTATCTCTATAATAAAAAGTTCCCTTCCATGCACACCCTTCTTGTCTGTGAATTTCTTTCCCAAGTTTGTGGGACAAGGACCCAAAGCGGAGCCTCTGACTTGGGTAGTTCTGTGTGACCCTTAGCGTCCAGTGCTCTCACCTAATATGAGAACCCTCGCTCCCAGAAACACTCCCTTTCCCGTTCCGCTATTATGAGTGTTCCCTGGTAGTGAGGGCTCCATGACCAAAAGAACAGAGTGCCACAGATGTGAGAGTTAGTGAATGTGCATGTAAACACACACACACACATATGCATGCGCGCATGCATGCACGCGTCCGAGAGAGAGAGAGACCCACATATGCAAACAGACACACCAGAGAATAAGAGAGAGAGGGAGACAAGGGGGTGGGGGGGAGAAAGAGAGATTTCACTTGGTCACAAAAAATGTGCTAGAATCAAAGGGAATGAAGGTGAGGACATGAAAACCCCATACAGGAGAGAAAGCCCTACTGAATGGCAGTCATTAGTAAAGATGACTAACTGCGATAGCTAATCTTGCTTGTCAACTTAACTGGATCCGGAACAAACTCAAAGGCAAGCTTGCTGGGCAAACCTGTGAGGGATTTTCTTGATCAGGTTTCTGAGACGAGAAGACCCCGCCTGAATGTGGGCAGCACCTCCGCGCAGCAGCTCAGATGAAAGAGATCTGGAGGCCAAAAGGCTTTGCTTTTTGCCTGCTGGCCCTTGCTCTTGATGGAAAGGCCATCTACCCCGCTCCTGCCACTACCGCTGTCGTGTTCGGTTGCTAATACCAGAATGCAACTTCTTCAGGCTTCCAACACGGACTGAAGAATCCATCCAGCAGTGGAACAGGGAATCCTCTAAGCCTCCAGCCCCAGGCTGGGACTGCTGAGGCATCCAGCCTCATAGACAGCACAGCTACCAGGTTCTATGTCTCCCCAGTGTGAAAACTGCCAGTGATGGACTACCTAGACAGCAGTATAAGGCAAGGTAGTGAATCTCCTTTTAATATATATATTCATTGTATTAGTTCCAGTCCCCCAGAGGATATACTCCTGCCATAATAATTTCTTGCCTTTGATCTCTAATTCTTTAAGCTTTTTAATATAACCTGAGAAATTGGAAACCACAGAGCTTGAAGAACCTGGGGCCTCATCTCAATCACCACCTCCAGCCAAGAGAGGCTTCCAAAGCCAGAAAGACGCTCCACGATCCACCCATCTCAGCGCACTAGATTCCAAAGCCACATGTCAAAGGCGCTTCCTACTATCCAGTGGAGTCATTCTCAAACGGTCAGAAACACCAGCAGATAATACCGTGTGGATGAGACCAGAGGAACACCCATCTGTCCTATTTTAAGGCGCCGAGACGGCACCCGGCCATCTGTCTTGGTACTCATTCCAAGTTGGAGGAAGAAACTTCTCTGTTCTGTTCAATTTAAACTCCTCAAGACCATTTGAACGCATTCCATTTTCAAACAGTTTGGAGTGCAGCTATTTATCATCGGGATATGGGACAGTGTCATGCATGCTGTGGGGTGGAGGTGGACAGAGAGTGAGATGCTGTGTGCAAACACAGCTCGGTCTGGCACAGAAGAGCAGGCGTGCACCTTCGCTGGGTGCATTAGGACTAGGTCCGTCACAAGGGACACAAGCACAGTGCAGAATAGTTCTCGCAAAACAAAGGGGGGCCAGTAAGGAATACATAACAAGAAAGGAGCGCACTAGGGGGCTTTCAGGTGTGGCTGGATCCAGGGCTCAAATGTTTCTCAGGCTCCTCTACGTTTCTCCCTCTGCTCTCAGACAGCTTTATGAAGTGTAAAGGTTAAGGAGGAGGAGACAGACTATCACCATCTAGAACGGATTCCCGTTCATCAGTTCACTCATCCAGATTTTACCTACTGCCAACCAAGTGTCAGACAGCAGTGACCATGACAGAGGATACCATGGCCTTCATAGAATGTTCCTTATAGTGGAGAGGGGGTGCTATGGTTTGGATATGATTTGAGTGTGTGTGTCTCCCCCAGATTCATGCAATAGAAGCCTGACCATGCGTGGCAATGTAAGAGTGCTGGGACTTTTAGGGGGTGGGGCCTAATGCCAAGTCATTAATTCATGGAGGGACTGAAGCAGGTTTCGAGGGACCACAGTTGCTAAAGGTGTTATAAAAAGAACCAACTTGGCTCCTGGACCTCTCTGGCACGCTGCTCCACTTCCTCTCTCACCCTGCTACCTTTCCATCCACCACGCTGTGAGCGCCGTGGGAGCCTACACAGAGGCAGAACTGACCTAGGACATCAGCCTCTGTAACCGTGAGCTCAGTTCCATTTCTTTGGAAAAGAAAAACCCTATTTTTGGTATTCTGTTAGAGCAACAGAAAATGGACTAATATGGTGGGGATCTATTAGAAGATAAAGATTAAAGAATGCCTGAAAAATAAAAATGTTACCTTCCACAAAATAAGGCCATACCTTTTGCCCTTGTTCAAGTCAGCTTTCTCGTCTCCATGCTAGTAAATACGCCCCTTTCACAATTCTCTTGCTTTTGACATAAGGGGTTGGCTCAAAGATCAGATTGCAAACAGCCTAGGAGTCTGGGTACAACCACTTTACGCTGTGGGGTGATGGCATGATACTTCTGCCAGTTGCCTCCAACTACAACATAACCAGCTATTTTTTAAAAAACACCCATTTTAGATCATTCTGTGCTAAGCACAGGCTATTTCCTTCCAAAAACCCGGTCACTTATTGCCACTCCTTTGATGACCTGATTCCACTTCTAGGTTACATTCAACTTTGTGACCATGAAGGCTTCAAACCCAAGTTTCTTTGAGAAGCCAGGGGGGTGAAGTCTAACAGAAAAGTTTAACCAATTTCTCTGGGGACATGAAGAATGCACTGTTGGAGCGCACTAGGCTGGGAGCCTATGGTAAAGTTGATCTTCAGTGAAAGAGAAAACAGCATGAACCAAGTTGCTCTCGCTTGGACACACTTGGATACACAGTGCTATTCCAGAACCAGTGCATACACAGGTTAACACAACACACTTGTCCCGGTCCACCAGGTCCATGCCAAAAACTCACTCGGGGAGTTTCCACTAAATTTAAGGTTGCCTGGGGTGGGGTGTGGGGAAGGTGAGGTAATCATTTAGTTTTAAGTAGTATTAGCAGTCATACGCTCTGCCTCCCCTGCCTCCCTAATTTTGTCGGCCTTTCATTGGTTCCCTATCCCTTCTACTGTAGTTGGCATGTTTTGTAGGGACAGTAATTTATTTATTTTAATCCGTGTACAGCGGCCAAATGGATCATTTGGCTCAGTCAAATCCCGTCGTTTAAGCCTTAAACAAAAATGGATTTTTAATCGAAAAGCTCACCAGCCTCAAACTCTACCTCAATTTCACATGGCCTTGTCCAGCTTATGCCTTCCCAACATGCTAGCTCAGTCTACTGGAGCCTGGTGGCTGCAGGGCCTCTAGGGGACAAGTCCTTCTGCGTAGCCACCCCTACCGGATTAATCCTAGTCCCGCAGCTGCCAGCAGGACTCTGGATTTTTGTTTATTTTTTTTAAAGGCTAATGCCCTTATCTTTGCACTCCAGCCGGAAGGTCTCTTGAGCCTTCTTTCCTGCCCCCTTGCTTCTAGAATTGGGCCCGGTGCCTCGGGCTGCCTTCTCCGAGTTAGGAAAGGGCTCGAACTTTCCCTGGAAACCGAGGGGCGTCCCCGCGGCGCCTTGGCATCCCCCCCCTCTGCCCCTCCCCGCAAAATCCCGGTGGCGCCGGAGGGAATGGGCTGCGGCCCTCGCTCCTGTCCTCCTCCTCCAAACCCGGGCGGGAACCCCAGCAAGCACCCGGTGCACAGCGCCCGCCAGGCCCCTCGCTCGCCCCAGCCCCTAAACCAGGATCTGAGGTCGGGGTGGGGTGCCACCTGCGGGCCGCCACGCGCGGGCTCCGGTGCGCGGCTCCCCGGCAGACTGGGCGGCTCCCTACCGGGCTGGGCGGCTCCCCCGCGGGTGCGGGGCGAGGGGCGCGGGGCCTGGGGGTGGCAGAGTCGCAGGCCGCGCTGCGGTCCCACCCGGCCGAGAGGCGGCGCGGAGCCCGCACGGGGCCGCCTCTGCGATTGGCTGCACCGCCCCCCCTCCCGCTCCGCCCGCCGCGGCGCCCGAGGAGCGAGGACGCGGGGACCCGCCTCCCGCCCGCTCCCGACCCCGGGCGCGCGGGATAAAAGGCGGGCGGCGGGCGCGGGAGCCCGGGCCCTGCAGCCTGCGAGCGCCACCGGCGGGCCAGCTTCACCCGCCACCCACCCCACCCCGCTCCCGGCGCGCTCGAGCCCGGGCGGTACCTGCAGCCGAGCGAGAGCCGGGGATACTGCTCCACCGCCGCCGCCTCCAAAGTCGCCAAAGTTGAGAGGCTGCCGCCCACCGGGAGCAGGAGGGAAGGTGCGAGCGCGCGGGGCTCGAAGCGACCCGGCGACGCTCGGAGCTGCCGAGCGCACGACCGTCGGCGGCCTCTCCCGAGCCGCGGCGGCTTCACAGCGCTGTGAGTGGTCGGCTAGACCGACGGCTGGCTAAGTATTTCCGTTCAATTGTTTATGGGATGCGATTGTGTGTTTTTGTGTCGGTGGAGGGAGTTAAGGCAGAATGTGTCCTTTTTAAAAACTGAGTTTCAGATAGTGAGACGGTTGCATTGAGAGAAGGTACCTGGAAAGCCTACAGAGTTGGAGGAACCAAGGGGAAAAAATGTATTTAACAGGCTTTTTTCTTTCTTTCTTTTTCTTTTTCTCTTTGGCTCCCTTGTTGGAAATGAAAGCCATTTCCAAAGTTAATTGAAATGGAAGTAAATGCAGAATAACTGAGGGGTTAACTAGTGGTAGTTAACTTGTACTTTTCTTCCCTTTTTAAATATTGTTGCCAGATTGGTGGGAGGCTGAACTGGTGAGAAGCGACTGGGAGAGACTGAGAGGCGACCATAATGTCGTTAAGGTTCCACACACTGCCCACCCTGCCAGGAGCTGCCAAACCGGGCTGCAGAGAGCTGCTGTGTTTGTTGGTGATCACCGTGATGGTGAACCCCGGCGCCTCAGGAGTGTGTCCCACGGCTTGCATCTGCGCCACTGACATTGTCAGCTGCACCAACAAGAACCTGTCTAAGGTACCTGGGAACCTTTTCAGGCTGATGAAAAGACTGGATCTGAGCCATAACAGAATTGGACTTCTTGATGCCGACTGGATCCCTGTGTCGTTTGTCAAGCTGAGTACTCTAATTATTCGTCACAACAACATCACCAGCATCTCCACGGGCAGTTTCTCCACGACTCCAAATTTAAAGTGTCTTGACTTATCATCCAATCGGCTGAAGTCGGTGAGAAGTGCCGTGTTCCAGGAGCTGAAGGTCCTGGAGGTGCTCCTCCTCTACAACAATCGCATCTCCTCCCTGGACCCGGCAGCATTCGGAGGGCTCTCCCACTTGCAGAAACTCTACTTGAGTGGGAACCTCCTCTCACAGTTTCCTATGGATTTGTATGTTGGGAGGTTCAGGCTGCCCGATCTGACATTTTTAGATGTTTCTTATAATCGAATCCCTTCCATACCAATGCACCATCTAAATTTAGTGCCGGGAAAACAGCTGAGAGGCATCTACCTTCATGGAAATCCGTTTGTCTGTGATTGTTCCCTGTACTCATTGCTGATCTTCTGGTACCGCAGACACTTTAGCTCAGTGATGGATTTTAAGAATGACTACACCTGTCGCCTGTGGTCTGACTCCAGGCACTCCCATCAGCTGTCCCTGCTCCAGGATAGCTTTCTGAACTGTTCTGAGAGCGTCATCAATAGCTCCTTCCACGCGCTTGGCCTTATTCACGAGGCACAGGTTGGGGAAAGGCTGGTTGTTCACTGTGACAGCAAGACTGCTAATGGAAATACTGATTTCATCTGGGTTGGTCCGGATAACAGACTGCTGGAGCCCAATAAAGACATGGGAAACTTTCGTGTGTTTTACAACGGCAGTCTGGTTATAGAGAGCCCCGGTTTTGAGGATGCCGGAGTTTATTCTTGTATCGCAATGAATAGGCAACGCCTGTTAAATGAAACTGTGGATATCATGATCAACGTGAGCAATTTCACCATAAACAGATCCCATGCTCATGAGGCGTTTAACACGGCTTTTACCACACTCGCCGCCTGCGTGGCCAGCATAGTCCTGGTCTTACTTTATCTGTACCTGACACCGTGCCCATGCAAATGTAAGTCCAAGAGACAGAAAGATGTGCTGAACCAAAGCAGTGCCCATTCCTCCGTTCTCAGTCCCGGCCCCTCTGGTGATGCCTCCACTGATGAACGGAAGGCAGGTAAAAGAGTGGTATTTTTGGAACCCCTGAAGGATACTGCAGCTGGGCAGAATGGGAAAGTGAGGCTTTTCCCCAGTGAGACCGCTACAGCCGAGGGCATCTTAAAGTCCACGAGGGTGAAATCTGACTCAGACTCAGTCACTTCTGTGTTCTCAGACACACCCTTTGTGGCATCCACTTAATTGTGTGCCTGTGTTTGTCTGGTGTCATGATTTAATCGCTATTTAACTTTGTGTGGTCCACGAAATCAGTAGCAGGGCAGAAATTGTTTTGTCTTTTGAGATAAAACCAGATGGTGTCTTAAGATGGTTGCTAGGAAGTAAAGTAAAGCACACTGGTTGCTCTCTGTGCTGGGGCAAGGGGGAGGTTCATTTTGAGAGTTTAAGTTCTGGAAAATAGCATCTAAGCCTTCAACATCTTTAGTGATCTTAAAGCTGGTCTGAAGGCAATATCACTGGCCGTGATCTTTTTATCGGGCTTTCTTAAAGGGGAAATCAAGCTATGAATTTGCATTCTTTAAAAATAGAGCCTGTTAACTTAGAAGAAACAAAGTTGAGCTTTTTTTTTTTGCTTTTTTTTTTTTTTAACCAAAACATCAGTGACTTCTTTTCATCTTTAAAAGATGTAGAAGGAGGAGTCGGGTATTTATAAAGCATAAAGTTAGTTTGGAGGTTTTTCAGCCAAAAACCATCATTTCAGACCAGAATGGACAAACTCTGATAACACGCACGGGGTTATGCCACAGCCTATGGAGTGTGGGGTAAGCAGTGGAAACAGGGTGCTTGTTTAGCTGTCTCCCTTCTCGGTACTCTTCATGCTGTATCCTGGTACACAAGCTCTCACTGAGAAATTAAAGGTGTCATTATTTGTTGCCAACAATATGTGTCAATATCAAAATGTCTGAGCAACCCTAAACCTTCGCTGTAACAGACTTGTTTGTCCATCTGCTTGTGTATCTGTAAACTCTTAAGTTACATGGACTACTAAGTGGCCCCAAATGTGCTGGACTTGGGACATTTAAATCAGTATAAATACATGTGCTCTGTGACTTGATGTTTCAGTTGCCTATTTACAAATGCAACCTGCGATGTTTTATTTGACTAGATTGTACTGTTTGTGTGAAGCACCGTCACACGGTGCACACGTTACAGCAAGGATCTCTTCAAAAGTTTTGTTATTACCATAGGGACTTTATTTTTATAGAGGGGTAAAACAGCTTTAAAATATTCTAATCCGGTTTTTCTGTCTGTATTCCAGTTTTCTCTGATATCACGTATTCCAGCCAGGTTTGGAAGAGACTTAAGTTCTGGTTTTAGGACAAGTTGGGTACCTGGGAGAGCTGATCATTCCCACATCTGCCAAGAGATGGTCATCTGCCTCTTTGGCACTGGAACGGAGGGTTCAGACCAATTGATGCGTCAGCTTCCTTCCCATATTAAGATCTGGTTTCTTGGCAGTGCTAGCTGTCAGCCCAAGAGTCACCCTGGTCTTCTAAACCTGTACCATATACCGAGGGACTATAGGGTTAGGGTGGACATCACTGACAGGCCAGGATGGACTAACACAGCCCTAGAGCTCACAAGGGTCTGAGTGAAGGAGGCTCAGAGAGACTCATAGGTTGTGTATGACCAGTGGCTGAGTGACAGGAACAGACAAAAACCCAGGCTCAGCATGCTCGCTGCTGGAGAGATAAGGGGTCCCAAAGAATTGTTACCTTAAACACTCATGGGTATGGAGAAAGAATAAAATCAGAAGCAGGATCAAAGGCAGAGGGGAAGCCGATACACATCTTCCTGGGGAACACTGGGCGTGGTCAAAGTGAGACGTTCTAGAGACAGAGATGAGGAAGGAAGGTTGGCTGTGGTGGTGGTGGCTCACTGGAAACGCGGTTCGTTGTGGCGGACTCAGGACAGCTCTCTGAGTGCTGTCTAGCATTCTCTGTAGCAGACTGGTTGTCAGGGAGTTAAGGAGCAAGTGGTCAGGGGGACCCTAGGGAAAAGGATGTAGAATGGGGGCTCAGTACTGTGAACATGATTACACAGGGTTAGAAATGACCGCCCTGCTTCTCAGATCCCTCATCCAGTAGATAGGATCCTTCAGAGCCATGTTACCAGCGAACATTTTATTGTGGTTGCAGCTGTTTGAGTATTGAAAGATGCGTGGAGCTGGTGTAACCACGGGGGCCACCTTCTCTACTTCCTTCATATTTAGATCACAGCAACCACTAAGGGCACGAAGGTGCTGCTTCTCAGATATGATGGGGCTGGCGTCACTCTGGCAACAAAACTGAAGAGGGTCCTTAAATTGCATCTCATCTGGATGAGACCCATAAGGGCTTCTTCCAGCTGCTGACTCTAGGACATAAGTGTTGGGCTTGGCAGGGAAATGGGCAGTGCTGGGAGCCAGTGATGGCATTCAGTCACGGCTTCTTCTAATGCCCAGTGGCCAGATTAGGGGTAGGATACACTTAAATAGAAACCAAGGTACTGTTAGTCAGAATAAAACAACAAACAATCCCAAATTTTCAAAACTCTCGTTTTCAAGGAAACACAGGAAACAAGAAGATAAGGAAGATAAATCCTGTGAGATTCTAAGTGCCAAGGCGTATCAGTTCTTAAGTAGGCGCCTGATCTCGTGTGTTTTAAATATAGGAACAAAATTTAATGTGTGTTTTATAAATTTGCCTCACTCAAAACTTTTTATAATTTCCCTTCTAAGTAATAACCTGGACTTATGCAACTGAGTTCCTTTCTTAAGCCAGTGGGAAGAGGTGGAGGCTCATGGAGAGTCAAGTACCCGTCTCAGGTGGGACATTTTCTTTCTCAAAGGCTTAGTATTTCATTGTGTGTGCGTGTGCCCATGTGTGTGCGTGTATGTGGCATATGTGTGTGTGTGCCTGAGTGTGCGTCTGTGTTTGTGTGTGCGCAAGTGCAGGTTCCTGTACAGGCCAGAGGTACCTACCTGATCCTCTGGAGTTGGAGTTACAGGAGTTTTAAGCTGCCTGACTCAGGTACTGGACACTAAACTCTGATCCTCTAAAAGCTTTTAACCCCTGAGCTGTCTCTCGCCCTGATGAAATTTCCTTGGGTTTAGAGTTTGTTCATTGATTTGGAGATCCCAGGTTCACTCTTTTTATATACGTGTGTGTGTGTGTGTGTGTGTGTGTGTGTGTGTATAAAATAGTTATAATTTTGAGTTAAGAATTTTAGAGGTACAGGGGTGGGGATTCGGTGGGTAAAAGCCAAACCTGATGACCTGAGTTGGGGCCCCCCAGAACCCAGTTCAAAAACTACCCAGTAACTAAGCATCAGTAACCCCAGAACACCTTAGAAAGATGAGAGAGAGACAGGAGGACCTCCAGAAGCTGGAGGGTAGTGAGCCTGGCTTACACAGTGGTGAAGTGACTCTCAAACGAGGTGCAGGGCAGGTGAAGGCCAGCATGGGAGGCTGTCCTCTGACTTCTATGCACCCGCTGTGGCATCTGTGCACCTGTCTGCACACACAAGCACACACAAACACAAGTACACAAGCGCACACAGAAGTACACATGAGAACACACAAGCACACATACAAATCACATACACAAACACAAGTACACACACAGCACACAAAATATTTTAACAGCACTTTCAAGACTAACATCCTGGAAGGATGCCCTAAAACGACTTCAGTATGTAGGCTCGGCCCCTGCCTTACTCCTCACTGCTGCCCCAGACACAGTTCAATATTTATTTTTAGTTTTGCTAATTAAAGCATAGAAAAATGAATTTTATTTTTCCAAATAAACGTTTCCCCCAAACACTGATTAGAAAAGGGAGTAGATGAAATGTATGAGGGTAGAACATAAGAGAACAGGCAGGCACTCTCAGTCCAAGACCTAAGAAGGTGCGTGTTTGGGGACTCCTACTAAGTACTGTTGAAGAGGGTCCAGCCACAGCTGCTGCTGATTCCGGTGACCTTCTGGTGCCGTCTGATGTTCTTAAAGGCCCAGCAGTAAGTCCAAAGCCAGGCTTCTTCACAGAATCTTAGGAGAAAGTCAGACAAAGATTGACTTCCCACTCCTAACCAGAGAGTCTTAATTCAGGAAGTTTGGGATAGAGCCTGCAAATCATATTTAAAATTTTTTCTTACCGTATGATTCTCATTCTACCTGTTTTGTTGAAACGCTTGCTAAATAGAACCATAGCAGATTTCATGTGTCAGGGCCCTGTCAAAATGCAGTATTACTTATCAGTGGATTTATTAATAATAATAAAAGAAATTAGTTCCTAAAAATAGGTTATTCTTTTTTTAAAAACCAAGATTTTGGTATGCTGACTCTAAATGGACCCCTAAGTAGAACAATGGCTGGAACTTAATGGCTTATGTTTTTCTAAATTATGAAATCTAAAATTACTTTGACATTACAACATCCCTGATTCTTTCCTTTTTAAAACTATTTTTAGTCTGAAAGTGGCTACAACAGATCAGGATTGTAACAGCAAGCTCTGAAGCTTTCAAATTTGATTAGCTCATAGCACCGTTAGCTTACATCCCAAGGATTTTGAGTGCGGGTTCCATTTACAGAGAACCAAAATGTCATTGTTTTCCAACATACTAGACTATTCTTTTTGAAAATCAACTACATCTTTTTCTGATTTCTTCCTTTCTTCCCTTCCCAAGGGCAGCTCCAGGCCCTGTTCCTTGTTTCTCTGTGTGCAGAGGTAGTTATTGGTCTGCCATATACGTTAATCAATTGTTTTTTTTTTAATCGCAATAATCATGACAACTTTAAGTACTCAGACAGGTGTTTCCTGGAGTGTCTCTGTGAGGCATGGGTGACAAATAAGCTTTCTCTGGGTCCTAGTCTGCCGTCTTTTGCTTTAATAACGAGGTGCCCGACGCACCTTGGGGAGGGAAGGGTTTATTTGCCTTACACATCCTAATACAGTCCATCACTGATGGAAGTCAATCGTCACTAATGTAGAGGAATACTTCTTACTGACTTGCTCTCCCTGGCTTGCTCAGCCCACTTTCTTATATATTCCAAGATACTTGTGTAGGTGTGTCATTGCCCACAATGGCCTGGGTCCTCCCCCATCCATCATCAATCGGAAAATGCCTCACAGACATGCCCATAGGCCAGTCTAATGGAAGCAATTCCTCCTTTGAGATTCCCTCTTCTCAGGGACGTCAAATTGATTTTGGGGGAAAAAAACCTAGCCAGTATGCCTCTTGAATTATTTAGAATATTGCCTAGGGGCCATTGAGACTTGCAGATGGATTACAGGGAAGGCAGCCCTTATATAATCAGGACAAGGGTAAACAAAATGGTTAAATAGACACTGGAAAATGCAAAACTGGCATTTATACTGACTCTTGTATTAAGCACCTACTGAGTACCAAGCTCACAATGAGAAGTAGTATTTATTAAGCACCTGCTGAGTACCAAGCTCACAATGAGAAGTAGTATTTATTAAGCACCTGCTGAGTACCAAGCTCACAATGAGAAGTAGTATTTATTAAGCACCTGCTGAGTACCAGGCTCACAATGAGAAGTAGTATTTATTAAGCATCTGCTGAGTACCAGGCTCACAATGAGAAGCAGTATTTATTAAGCATCTGCTGAGTACCAAGCTCACAATGAGAAGTAGTATTTATTAAGCATCTGCTGAGTACCAGGCTCACAATGAGAAGCAGTATTTATTAAGCACCTGCTGAGTACCAAGCTCACAATGAGAAGTAGTATTTATTAAGCATCTGCTGAGTACCAGGCTCACAATGAGAAGTAGTATTTATTAAGCACCTACTGAGTACCAGGCTCACAATGAGAAGTAGTATTTATTAAGCACCTGCTGAGTACCGAGCACACAATGAGCAGTAGTATTGATTTGCTGTCATTCCTCATCACAGCAAGCTTGAAAGATGGGGAGTCTAGCAAATGGAGAAAGAAGCTCAAAACAGAAAAAGTAATTTTCTCAGGTGACCCAGTTAATAACTTGTATTAAATCATGTAGTCACACACACATGCACACACACCACACACCTCTTACATAGGTGGTTTACTGGTAAAATTGCTTTGTAAGTCATGAGTTGTCAGTACACTTTCAGTTAGTAAGGACTATGAGGAAGAGGAAGGTGTCTTGGGCAGAAGAGTCCCTGCTCCCCAAGCATGAGGGCCTGAGTCGTGATCCCCAGCACCCATCCCTAACCCAGTGGTACAGAGAGGAGAGGTGGGGTGGGGTAAACATGTGGATACCTGGAGCTTCCTGGATAACCAGTCTAGCCAGTTGGTGAGTCCCTGGTTTAGTGAGAGCCGATTTCAGACAAAAGTTGAAGAGCTACTGAAGAAGACCAAGTATTGACCTCTAGCTTCCACATACAAGTGCACAAACACATGTATACATGTGCATACAAACACACAAAGGATGTGAAGTAATTCATTCTCAGGGAAAGTATATGGAGAAGATAAATAGGAGAGCATAAGTTGTAACAAATGTGGACATGCTTTTGAAAGCAAATGCAGTACAAGTAACACAAATGGGACTCCATCCAGGAAGGTGTAGCTTAGGTGGCTGTTTTAGTTACTTTCCTATTGCCCAGACAAAAGCCATGCCTGAGGCATCTTATAAAAGTAAGCATTTCATTTGGGGACTCACAGTTTCAGAGACCATGACCTTCACAGTGGGGAGCACGGCTATAGGCAGACATTGTCCGGGAGCAGTAGCTGAGTGCTTACTTCTGACCTACAGGCTCCAGGCAGAGAGAGTGGAAATGGCTTGGGCATCTGAAACTTCCAGACCACACCCAGTGACACACCTCCTTCAATAAAGCCACATGTCCTAATCCTTCCCAGACACTTGGACCAACTGGAGACCAAGCATTCCAATGCATGAGCCCTATAGGGACCAACTGGCAACCAAGCATTCCAATGCATGAGCCCTATAGGGACCAACTGGCAACCAAGCATTCCAATGCATGAGCCCTATAGGAACCATTCTCTTTTAAACCACCATGGTAGCCCAGGCTACCCCGGTTTAAGAGCTCCTCGGTCTGTTCCTGCTTCTCCATGTAATCACTTAATATGTAAAATCTTTATCACTATGAACTATATATCAACAGGTTTAAATGAATAAGTGATAAATTTCAGTATTCTTAAGTTTAAAAACTATTCATGATTTCGAGAGTAGAACTTTTATTTGAGGGTGAGAAGAAATTTTGTTTTAAGTTTCCAGGAAAATAGTATGGGCAATTAAGACCTTTTTGAGGGTTTTCCCAAACTAATTTAAAAATGAGGCTTCTCAAGATAATTTAAAAATTATTTAACAAGGTACTGCTGCCAGCTTACTTTATTAAAATTTTCTACTGGGTAATATTCCAGCCACACACCAAATGTATCTTCAGAAAAATTTGTAGCATCCCTAGAATCTTCGTATCATAGGGACGGCAGGACAAAGGGTCACCACGTTGGTAACCATCAGCCAAGGTTCCTGAGCATTGCTGGTGCTATGGGACCATAAGGGGTGGCATAGTAACTACAATGTCCTCCTCACAGACATTTTGATATAGAGAGGACGTCTTAGTTTCGTTTCTGGTACTGTGCTAAAACACTTGATTAAAACCAACTTGGGGAGGAAAGGGTTTATTTGGCTTACATATCTCAAGTCACAGCCCCTTGAGGGAAGCCAAGGCAGGAACTGAAGTGAACTATGGCTCCTTAGTAGTTTGTTCCTTACGGCTCACTCAGCGCACTGTCTTCCACCACCTAGGACACGGTGTGCTCCACCTGTAGACCATCGGATGAAGGCATTTTTTTTTTCTCAATTGAGATTCCCTCTTCCCAGATATGTCTATGTTTCTGTCAAGTTCTTAGAACCCAATCAGCCCAGAGGGTGATCAGATAAACCTAGAGCAACTGAAGAGTGATCAAGATTTGTCCATTAGTGGCTCTAACGGCCAATAGGAGGTAAAAGTGGGAGATGATTTAGCCACCTGGGCTAATGTAATGAGGACTTGAACACTAGTTAAATAGCCCCTAGGTCAGTGGTTCTCAACCTGTGGGCTGAGACCCCTTTGGGATCTCATATCAGATATTTATAGTACGATTCATAACAGTAGCAAAATGACAGTTATGAAATAGCAACAAAGTAATTTTGTGGCTGGGGATCCCCACACCATGAGGAGCTGTATTAAAGGGTCACAGCCTTAGGAAGGTTGAGAAGCACTGCTCTGGATGCCATGAGTGCCGCCCTCACCAGGATCCTCACCAGCTGATGCCTTACAGAGGTAGGACAAGCCCATTAATCTGCCCTGAAATGAACGAACGCCAGAGATTCCATTTCGAGTGTATATAACCTATGGCATATTACCATTCTTGATCCAGCCTAGAGGGGAGGCCATGCCAACCCCATGTCTGTACTCACAACCCCAAGTCTCACCTCCACCACAGTAGAATGAAGGTCTCTGACATGTGCCATGTCATAAGAAAGAGAACGGTAATAATTGTTCCTGTGTGTAGATTCCATGCTGAAGGCTTTGCATATTCTGTCTCTTGCCTGTGAGGCTATTGTTTTGAATGTTACCTTTTGCCTAGGGAGATCTTGAAAGTGCTGTGGTAGTGAGTCGCTCCAAGAATATCAGGATCTGAGCTACCTGGTCTGGACTCCTAACTGCGTTAGATGCTGGAGTATATTAGGCTGCAGGATCTTTCATCTCCACAAGAGGGCTCTGCCTTCCCTTCAGCGGTCCGGCTCTTTTCCAGCCTTGCAGTCTCTCCCTGTCCACTGCTCCAGCTGAGCTTGCCTCCCATCAGTACGGTCCTTTATTCTTCTCTGTGCCCCCATCTTCCCGACTCAGAACCTCACTCTGTACACAACAGCATCTATCTCTTTAGCCCAAGCTTAGCATATAGTAGGCATTTGCATTTCGATTTCACTCACCACGCATCCAGTAAACATTACTGAATATCTCATAGATGCCTGAAGATCAGCAACAATCAAAGCACTCCCAGGTTTTGAACAAATGCAGAATTTTACTGGGAAGCAAATGTCTCAGTGTTGAAACGCCCTGACAGGGAGGTCAAAGAGATCCTGGGTGGCCCTGCTTAGAGAGGCCTGTGTCTTTTCCACAGCACGTTCTGTGGACATCCAGACCGCTAAAAAGACTAGAACTATGGATCTGCCTTATAATAAGCCCCATCATTGGGGGGGGTGTCACTAGGTACTTTGGATGGGCTGCAGTGTAAGACCCCCACTTCACAGTCCTCTGTCCCTCTGCTCTGGAGATGCAGCCCCACCGACTGCTGTGTAACTCTCCAAGGAAGCCTGCTAGCATGGCTCACGTTAGATAGATCTGTATGTTTCGCTAGACTAAAAAGAGCTAGAAATAGTAGCTTCTCATGTGTAACCATGTGGGCTTAACTGGATCGTGATGAAATAATCCTACTTAATTTGGTTATCACTCCATAGTCCAAGAACGTCTCAGCGCCAGTGTTTACTCAAGCCTCATTGTAATTTAATTTATATTGCTAGCCCACATATTGACTTGACTAAGCCAATTTTATAGGAGTGGATGGCTTGGGTGGAAAGAGATGGAAAAAAGTAAAACTTTTATGGGTAATGTCAGACTGACCTGGAGAACTCCTCCCAGCAGTTTGGGTTGCATGGTGAGTGCGTGCGCACTACTCCAACCCCGCCAACTCAACCTCTCCAAACATTTGTGCTCGAACCAGACGTCCTCAAAGTCTCATCTTACAGACCTGCTGCACACCGAAAAGAGTCAGTTTTCATCTTCATTCCTTTTCTCCAAAGAACGTATCTTGCCCAAGGTGGAAAAAAATGCAATGAAATATCAATGATGAGAGGGTTTAAAAGAAGTTGATTGTTTTTTATTTGTTCTCAAATTTTTAATATTCATACTTAATGGCAACCTTAGGGAAGCCTTTGGTTTTCAATCTGGCCTATTTCAAATCAGTGGAGAAAATAATGAACATTTCCCCTTAGTAACCATTTATAGTAACTTTGATTTTTTTCCCCCAAAACCAGAGGAAACACACTGCTTGATTCTGGGCCAAGTTTTTCAGGAGCCATTTATACTGGAAATCTTAGTCATCTTAGGATCCAATTGGGAAAGCATACCACTGATCATTTTATATAATCCGTAATAAGGACCGTGATTGCCTGTGGTATCCAGTGATTGGAAGGACAAAGTGTTGCCAGGGTTTTTTGTTTCATTTTGTTTTTTCTTATATAAATGATCAACAATAAGCAGCTTAAGAATTTGGCAGGGATTCTGAAAATGAAATCATACATAGCCCCATGCAGGGTCTCAGATTTTCATAACGAACCAAGTCAGGCATGACTTTACAGGCTAAGTCTCTGCTCTTTGTCACTCAGCTGTTCAGTTTAAGTACCGCACCCTGGGGGAGGTAGGAATGTCGCTCACAGGATAAGGCATCCTGTACTTCTTTTGAGTTTAGAGATGATGGGAGGATTCCTGCGAGGCAGTGAAACCTCTTCTACAGGGCGTGATTGAGCGCCGTGGGCAGAGGTTTCCCAGGAAGGTTTCCTGCTTGACATCTTCATCCCTCATTCCAGAAACGACTTGGAACATAAGAACTAAGTACTTAACTTCTATCAAACCATCTTAAAGATGCTCAGCTACGCATGCTCCCAGCTCCTCCCCATCCCAGTGAGCACTCGCTGTGTGGTGGGGGGAGTAGAGGAGGGCAGCATTACCATGCTGTGGCGGGGGGGGCATTCCCTTGCGAGGGTTATGTTGATCTGGAAATGTCATCTTGGTTTCTCCCTTAGCCTTTCTCATCTCACTCAAAAGGGAACTCCATCCATTCGCTTACCTTTTGTCCTTTTCCTGACCTTAGGCTCTATCTGCAAGTTATACTTGGCATCTGACCACTTTTTGCTACCTCCATCTCATCCTTCACTCAGGCATCAATTCCCTGACCTCCCCCATTGCTTTCATCTTTGCCCTTCTAGGGTCAGTCCTTGACGCTAGATACCACAGGGCTCGTCTGAACTCATCCTTGGCTTAGATATCTGTGGCTCAAAGTCTCTTCTTCCCTGGCTTTGCACTGGCAGCACATACCAAGATTCCAGAAGCATTCCTGAGGCTAGGGTCCTCTCTAGAGACTCACTTGGCTGAAAACCCTGCAGTGAACTGTAAAGTGCAGCCAAACTCAAGTCCTTGCCAAGGCCTCTGGCCCTCACTCCCCTTCATATCCCTGGTCGGCTCTCCGAGAACCAAACTCACGCTGCAGTCATCCACTGGCTTCTGTGACCTCTAAATGTGATCCCATTCAGGGCCTTCCTGCTTCTCTGCCTCTTCCTGAGTACTTTCCCCTGACTCCTTTGTTTGGGTGCTCTCGGGGGGCTTCTGGCCAGACCAGGCTCACAATGGCCCCTGTGTGTTGTCTTTCTCCATCACACCCATCACAGCCGACACACACGCCACACAGTCTACTTACTGTAGAAGTTCTACAGTGGTAAGGGTGTTGATCTGTTTGTTTATTGCTGTATTTCCTACACTGAGAACAGAGTCTGGCCCAGCAAATTATAAATATTTATTAGTAAACGAGCGAATGCATGAACATCCCCAAGGCTGCCCACCGATGTGAACTCTGAGGGCTGGCCACGCCACATAGACACACACTGTTTATACCCAGTTGACTTCCATTTGACCCATTCTCTCCTGCACCCCATAGTTTGTGACATTTTCTTCCTACCCTGCAAAAGAGCACACGATGAATTTTGCCATATTCATGGATGAATAAGCTGTCTAAATACATCTAAGTACCCATTTAGCATATCCCACTTGTTTAAGGAGCCCCATTTGGTGTTGATGAGACGATGTCATGCTGAGCACAGGAGAAGCAGGAAGCTGGCTCCAGTCGGCATCTGCTAACGGAATAATGCCAATTAGCATGTGTCAGGGGCCTGAAAGGAATCAGACTGGGCTTAAGAGTGTCAGGCAGTAGGCCTGATACACATATAATAAGCTGTCTCCACCTTTCCAGCAGGTTTTTTCCACATCTCGTCCTGTCAGGAGGAATGCTGACTGCTCCCATACACCAACTGGTGTGTTTACTTAGTCATGGAAGACCAGCTGTCAGAGGTGACCTCTGTGGGGGCTGTATGGCCTGACAGGGCCAGTTAACTGTTCTTCTGCTAATATGTGGAAACTTCCCGCAACTTCCATGGCAACATATTTTCTGAATTAGTTCCTGGTATGAGGAGAAACTTGCATTATCACAGAAAAAAAATGAGTCAAAGAAGGGACTGAGTGGGGTATGGTGTGTAGCGTAGGCTGAACCCTCAGAATATCTGCCCCCTCCAGAGGGGAGCCTGGAAGGAATGAAGGTGTGCTGGTGGACGGCCAGCGGAACTGTGAGGTACAGGGTCTGGACCTTCAAGGAAGGCTGCTGGGACAGACTGGGCGGGAAGAAGTGACTTAGCCCTGTTGTTTGTCAGACCACACACAGTGTTCTCCAGAGCCCATGCTGTTCCTCTCCCAATCTCTCTGCCCCTTTGCCATGTGGTGCCAAAGCCACCAGGACAGGGGCGGCAATAGCACCTTTACTAGGGTCAGTTTTCTTAGAGAATTAGATGTGCGTTTGTTTTCATATTTGTGCCATTGTCATTGGCCCAATTTCTGGCTACTAATTAAATCAAAGAGGACAACCTACAAACGAAAAGAACCAAATATCACTGAATGAGCATTTTCTACATGTCAGCCATTGACTCTATGAACTAATGGTTGTAATTCTCACAACCACCCTGAGTCAAAATCAGTTAAACACCTGACATGATAGGAACGCTAAGCAGAGATGTGGAGAACTGTGCCCTGGGTCACACGCCTGAGAAACGGCAGGCGGTGCTTTGTGGAATTCCGACAACACATCGAAGTAAACATTGCACTCCCATTTACATCCAGAAGATTCAAAGAAATTAATGCCTCAAGGCCTGTGGCTGTTAAGTAGGAAGATAAGATCAGAATCCAAATTTGTTTGACTTCAAAGTCTAGGCTGTGTGTGCTCTTTAAGATATACTCTTTTTGATTTATTATTAATATTCTGCATAATTAACACAAATCTTGTTGGCCGTGGGCATCCTGAGATTACCCACCAGGGTTGAAGATCCTATAACTTTTAGTGTTATTTAACAAACTAAGATTGGATCTCTGTGATTTTGAGGTCAGTTTGGTCTATGAAGCAAGTTCCAGGATGGCCAGGGCTAGGCTGTAACACAAAGAAATCAGAGGTAGAGTGTTTGTCTGGTGTGTGCATGGTCTCGTGTTTCCTGACTTCCTAAGAGAGGTGAGTAAATGTCTGTTTGCCCCAGATAGAACACTGATGGTGGGCTCAGTAAGCGATGCCACCCAAGCAGAGCCTTGTTGAAGGAGAGAGGGCCTACTTTTGGTCCCAGCTGTAGTAAGAGGAGCAGGCTTCATCCGGGCCGCCCCACTAGCTTACACCCAAAATAACCACACAGAAATTGTATTAATTAAATTACTGCTTGGCTCATAAGCTCTAGCCTCTTATTGGCTAACTCTCACATCTTGATTCACCCCATTTTTAATAATCTGTATGTCACCACGAGGTCGTGGCTTACCGGGAAAGATTCAGCATGTCTGACCTGGCAGCTTCATGGAAGCTCTCTGTCTCTGCCTGCCTTCTTTCTCCCAGCATTTAGTTCTCTTTTGCCCCGCCTATCTAAGTTTTGCCCTATCAAAAGGCCAAGGCAGTTTCTTTAGTCAACCAATGAAAGCAACACAAATACAGAAGGATCAACTCCCTGAGGGGCCTCTCTCAGGCCCCCAAGCCAAAAGTGGCCCAGTCGTTCCCAGTAAGCATGGAGGACATGTTGCACCAGGAAAATTAAAAACTCTAGAACCTTCTGTGCAAGACCATAAGGTTCTAAGTGATGGCTCAAATTTGGACGATAAGTCAGAAATTCAACTAGGAAATAAGAAGCATATATTTTGGCAAACTTCTACAAATGATCAGAGACCAAAGCTGAGAGTGCATATAAATGGAACTGTGATTGTTGGTTTGATAGACACAGGAGCGGATGTGAGTATCATCACTCCAGAATCGTGGCATCCAAATTGGCCTCTTCAAGAGGCAGATGTTCAATTACTAGGAATTGGAACCATATCTCGAGTTAAACAAATCACGAGATGAGTTGACTGTATTGGGCCAGAAGGTCAAAGAGGAAAGCTAAGGCCATATGTAGCTGATATTGCAATAAATTTATGGGGCTGTGACCTGCTACAGCAATGGAATACCCAGGTTAACATTCTTGCAGTCCCAGGAGCTCATAATTCTGGGAAGGATGTAATAAGGTACTATGCACGAAGGTCACCAGCCATTCAGGCTGTACAAGAACATAAAGCAACTAACAATCCTTTAGAGGTACCAACAGCCCTACCTTTAAAATGTCTAACTGAGAAGCCAATATGGGTTAGGCAATGGCCTCTAGCAGAAGATAAATTGTAGGCTTTAGAACAATTGGTACAGGAGCAATTAGATGCTCAACATATTGAGGAGTCAACTAGCTCTTGGAATTCTCCTGTGCTTGTTGTAAAACAGAAATCTGGTAAATGGAGAATGGTGACAGATCTAAGGACTGTCAACAAGATAATTCAACCTATGGGCCCTCTACAGTCTGGAATTCCTCTGCCTTCTCTGCTACCAAAAGGATGGCCTCTTATATTGATTTAAAGGATTGCTTCTTCACTATACCTTTACAAGAAAAGGATAGAGAAAAATTTGCCTTCACAGTGCCTACTTATAATAACTCTCAGCCTACTAGGAGATACCAGTGGACTATTCTCCCACAGAGGATGCTCAATAGCCCAACCCTGTGTCAATACTTTGTGAGTCAGCCATTGAAAATAATATGTAGGCAATTCCCTAAGTCTATAATTTACCATTACATGGATGACATTTTGCTATCTGATTCAAACATAGATACTTTAGAAAGAATGTTTGAGGAAGTAAAGATAGTTTTGCCTAAATGGGGATTACAAATTGCTCCTGAAAAGATTCAAAGAGGAGATTCTGTTAATTACCTAGGTTACAGAATAGGTTTACAGAAAATTAGAACACAAAAGGCACAAATTAGGAGAGACTGATTACAGACTCTTAATGACTTTCAAAGATTGTTAGGAGACATTTCCAGTCTATGACCAGCTGTTGGGATAACACCTGATCTAATAATTCATTTAAATGATCTAATAATTCATTTAAACAAAACCTTAGATGGTGATAAAGATTTGAATAGTCTGAGAATTAACAGCTGAAGCAGAAAAGGAACTGACGATGGTTGAGAAAAAATTACAGGAGACACATGTGGATAGGATGAATCCAAATCTTAGTTGTATTCTAGTCATATTGCCTTCCAGAATTTCTCCTACAGGAATTTGTTTTTTTGGTTTTTTGAGACAGGGTTTCTCTGTAGCTTTGGAGCCTGTCCAGGAACTAGCTGTTGTAGACCAGGCTGGACTTGAACTCAAAGAGATCTGCCTGCTTCTGACTCCCAAGTGCTGGGATTAAAGGTGTGTACCACTACCTCCCGGCTCCTACAGGAATTTTAATGCAGAGGGAAGATATTATTTTAGAATGGATCTTTTTACCACACAAACCAAGTAAAAAATTAAAAACTTATGTGGGAAAGGTCTCCGAATTATTTACAAAAGGTAAACTGGCCGGGTGGTGCTGGCGCACACCTTTAATCCCAGCACTTGGGAGACAGAGGCAGGCGGATCTCTGTGAGTTCGAGTCCAGCCTGGTCTACAAGAGCTAGTTCCAGGACAGGCTCCAAAGCCACAGAGAAACCCTGCCTCAAAAAACCAAAAAAAAAAAAAAAAGGTAAACTGAGACTTCGTCAACTAGCAGGTATAGATCCAGCAGAAATTATAGTGCCTTTCACTACTGATGAAATAAAAAAAGTTATGGGAAGACAATGAACCATGGCAAAGGGCTTGTGTTAATTTTTTGGGAGAAATTAATAGAAACTATCCCCAAAGTGGTAGACTTAACCTTATAAAGAGAACTTCTTGGATTCTTCCTCAAATTGTACGTGATGCTTCAATAACTGGAACCTGTACATTTTATACTGATGCTAATAAATCAGGGAAGGTAAGTTACAAATCAGATGAATTGAGTAAGGTGGAACAAATCCCTCATAATTCTGTCCAGAAGGCAGAATTATATGCCATTCTAATAGTGCTAAGGGATTTTAAAGAGCCTCTTAATATAGCTATTGATTTACAATATGCAGAAAGAATTATCTTGCATATTGAAACCGCTGAATTTATACCAGATGATACAGAATTGACTTCATTGTTTATCCAGGTACAAGACATAATCAGGAATAGGCTTTGTCCTATGTACATAACACTCATCTGATCCCATACAGGTCTGCCAGGTCCTCTAGCACAAGGTAATGCAGAAATTGATCAATTACTGATTGAAAGCATGTTGCAGGCCTCAGAATTTCATAAAAAACATCATGTCAATAGCAAAGGTTTAAAGAAAGAGTTTTCCATTACATGGCAACAAGCTAAGGAGATTATAAAGAGATGCCCTACTTGCTCTTTGAATAACAAAACACCACTGCCTGCAGGGACCAACCCGAAGGGTACTCATAGGAATGAAATCTGGCAGATGGATGTGTTCCACTTTGCAGAATTTGGAAAATTAAAATATGTACATCACACCATTGACACTTATTCAGGCTTTCAGTGGGCAACTGCTTTAAGCTCAGAAAAAGCTGATTCAGTAATCACACATTTATTAGAAGTTATGGCCATCATGGGTATACCTGCACAAATAAAAACAGATAATGGTCCAGCTTATATCTCTAGTAAAATGAAACTTTTTTTGCTTATTATAATATTAAGCATGTTACAGGTATACCATATAATCCTACAGGTCAAGCAGTCATAGAAAGATAAAATTGAACTATAAAGGATATGTTAAACAAACAGAAAGGGTGGAAAATGTCCCCAGAAATAGATTACATAATACCTTATTAACCTTGAATTTTCTTAACGCTAATGAGAAAGGAACAACAGCAACAGAAAGACACTGGATAATGGAAAAGTCTGCTGAACTAAATCAACTGGTTTATTTCAAGGATGTGTTGACCTCACAATGGAAGCCAGAAGATGTGCTGCGTTGGGAAAGGGGTTTTGCTTTTGTTTTCATAAGAGAAGAAAAATTGTGGATACCATCAAAATTAATAAAGGTTTGGTCTGAAGAGGAGAAACCTCTTGGAAAGGAGACATGACAGCTCATCCACAATGATGATAATCATACAGGTGGTAAGAAAAACATATAGGATGGGGGAAGGGTTCTGTTGTTGTCTTTGCAGGAAAACACTTATCTTCAAAAAATTCAAGGGACTCTGGATAATTGAATACTGACAGATGGAAAAAATTACTACCCAATATGGATCACCAAGAAAATCGAATAGGTTCTGTAAGTAACAATGTTTATATATTTTTTATTTATTTATATCCATAAGTATATAGAGCTGGTTTTGGAGTTGGACTCTGGCTCAGTCCGTCTCTAATTCCAAGCCTATTGTTAAGAGAAAAACCCAGAGTTTCTGTCTCATGTCAAGAGCAATGATATGGGACAGAAGGAAGAAGGAATTTAGAAAACACCTTTGCTTTTCTTCACATCTATCATACCTTTCATTGAATATATATGTCTGTATATGTCTATATAATTAATGTTTAAGTTTTCCACAATGAACAATGAATTTTCCTGAAGTAATCTTTGAAGTTTCCAGGAAGAAGATGGGGCCCCATAACAACTCCACCTGGTTGATATGACATCATGATACTGATAGTGCTACTACAAGACCTGTTTTGGGTACCAGCTGCACAAGACGGTTCCAACTTGGTTACTGAAATGGTGCACATCTTTTACAACATTATGGCCAGACCTCCACAAAATACTCAGAGACTATTTGTAATCTTACCAGACATTAATCTTGAAATTTAACCATCATTTTACTTTCACAGGATCCCCTAGAAAGAACATTGCCCCCCATGACAGCTGGAAGTAATTCTAGAGGACAACATCCCCTCTCCCAGCAAAGTTTGTCCTCGGTTTTAGGGACATCATTTAGGGGTTGATTATAATTGGTATATGGTGGAGGGTTGGGGGAGGAATTTTATAAGCTCAGGGATGTTTTTGAAAAAAAAAAGAGGGAAAATTGGATGATGGGATAATAGATTGGTATTTGTGAGTTATTGTTTATAGATAATTACATTGACATATATTCTTATATATGGATACAAAGTTAAAATATTTTGAATATTGTATGCATGCATGCTTCTACCTCTGTTAAAACATTTTTAATGTATTGATATATATATATTTACCATATTGCAGTGTATACTTGTACATTGTTTACATTTGGAGGTCATTGTCCTCATTTATTGCACAGTTGTTTATTGTCTTAGTCTTTAAGTTAGATAGGTATTAAGAATTATAGATTAATAGTCATCTATGTTTGTCATATTTATAGTTAGACTAATCAGGTTTTTTAGATATGTAGAAATTATATTCTGTATAAATAGATAATCTTCAACCTCTTCAAAGAGCTGTAGAAAATGGCATTTAATCTAACTTAGAGTTCTGTGGTAGCGAGACACAAGCGCTCCTGGCAACACCAATACATTCCCGAGAGATTGTTGAGCACCAAAGACACTCCACTTGGAGCTTGTCTTCTTCTTGGCAAAACCGGCCTCTGGTTAAGGAACTGCCCATACCTCAACTACTGACAAAATACATAGTATCCGGAAATGGATAAGCAGAACTGTCAAATCTTGCCAAGACAGGGCAAGAAAATTTCTTGCCTTTAAAAATAATCTGTCAGTTATTCTAGGCCTTAGCCAAAGTTGGTTGCTTCAACGCTGCAAACATGATTTTGGGTGATTGCCTAGGTAGCCAGTTGTCTCTGTGATTTGCTGTATGTTTTGGAAGTTGTTTGATTACACTTCCTAATTACTCAGGTAACATTATTTCCCTTCTCGAATCTTCGATGGAGTTGAAGACTAGATAAATGTAGTTACTTTCCTCTCATGACTTGGCCAAGTTATTTATTATACAAGACTTAAGCTAGTTAGAATAGGATATTTGTTCTCATTTTATATAATTTTGTAGTAGGTTTAGAACTCTCTTACTTAAACGAAAGTGGGAGGTGCTGCGGGAGCTCCTTCTGATCCTTCAGCCAATAGCCTTTAAGATACCAACTCACTTGGGCGTGGTCTATTTGGCTTGAAAAAGCAGTGGTAGCCGTGCGCTCTCTCTCTTGCTTCGGAATCCACTTCTGGCTACCAGATTCTTTTCCTGGTTGTGCAGGAGGGCTGTTGTCTAGGACGGTGATCTGTAAGTTTTTCCCTTTAGATAAATAACCCTTTTATTAATCATAATTCCAGACTGGTGTGGGATTGTTTTGTGATTTACTCCTTTAGAGCTTAGAGAACCAATGAGCTGGCTGGAATTATGTATAGGACTATGGGTGTAGCACAAATTCTAATTTGTATTAATAATAAAAACCTGGAGTCAAATATAGGGGTTAATTTGAAAGATCAAAGAAGCAGAGCAGCCAGCCACTAGAGAGTGCTTACCTCTACCAATACTCAGACCTAAGGGGTGATCCTGTCTCTACGAATCCTCAGACTGACTGTTCTCTCTACGAAACTTCAAGATTGCATGCATAGACTGCATGCTCAGAATGCATCTGAACTCCGGTCTCCTCCTGCCTTATATTTCTTTTCTGCCCAGCCATATCACTCCTGTCTCCACCTCTTTAGTGCTAGGATTAAAGGCATGGGATCCCAAGTGCTAGGAACACCTTTGTGTGAGCTCTGTTTCTCTTTTAGACAGATTCAGTCTGGTGTAGTCCAGGCTGGCCTTGAACTCACAGAGATCCATCTGCCTCTGTCTCCTAAGTGCTGGGACTGAAGATGTGTGCCACCACTACCTGGCTACTATGTCTAACTAGTGGGTTAGCTCTGCACTCTGATCTTCAGGCAAGCTTTATTTGTTAGATAACAAACAAAACACCACTGCATATGGGTGCAAGTTTACTTCAAGAGGGTGGGTGACTCAAAGGCAGCTGGTGGGGAAAAGCTCACTCTGGCATGGGTAATGACTCAGGAAAGTTTCATCCCTGGAGCTTCCTTCCCAATGTGCAGGCAGCTCCACTGTCCACTGGAAAGTCTCCTCTCTTCCTAGCAATTTCTTACCGTTTTTAAAACTTTAGAGAGGGGCCTCAAAAATCCTTTATTTTTAGTTTATTTTTTAAAATAATTTTATACATATATATGTTATATTCCCAGCACCCCTCTCCAGCTATTCTAATTTTCCCAGCAAGATCCCAATCCACTTTAATGTCTTTTTGTTTTTGCTTTGTGGGTGGCCCTAGTGGATCTTAAGAGTGGAGTGCTTCACTGGACCTCAGCAGTCCTACATCACTGAAGACAATGGCTCCTCCCTTCCAGAAGTCTTTGAGTGCCAATAGCTTCTTAGGTCAGGGCTGACCCTCATGAGCATCTACCCCATCTAGGATTGAATGTTTACAAGTTCAGACTAGTACAGACTCGATGGTAGGTTACTGCAGCTCCTGTGAATTTGTGTGCACCGTGACCATGTATTCCATGGCCCTAGACTCAGCATCCAGCTCTTAATTCTTCTAGTCCCCTTTCCTGCAGTGTTCCTTGAGCCTTAAAATGTTCCATTTAAAATTGAACACTCAGCTAGGCAGTGGTGGCGCACGCCTTTAATTCCAGCACTTGGGAGGCAGAGACAGGCGGATCTCTGTGAGTTTGAGGCCAGCCTGGTCTACAGAGCAAGTTCTAGGACAGGCTCCAAAGCTACACAGAGAAACTGTCTCGAAAAACAAACAAACACTCAACAATCACTTGTTCTCAGCATATTAATGAGCCACAAATGTCTATATTAACACTGTTGTTTGTTGCAAAGACAAATTTCTTTGATCAAGGCTGATCAAAGCACTAATATATGCACATAAATGCAAATATTTAGGCAGTATAACAACATGTTAATTTAGCAAAACACAAGTAATAGATTTACCCTTTATGTCTATGACCTCTCCAATCATTAGCCTTTGACCAGATCTACAGTACTGGACATGAGCACCGTCCTTCAGAGAGTAAGCTTCAGAGCCAATCAGACATCAGTTGGTTACATCCTTAATAGTATAACCATTATTGCACCAGTAGGCATATCTTTCTTGTCAAGTTGGTATTGTAGCATACAAGGGCCTTACAAGTCTTACCACTTTCTGAGCCTTATAAATTTCATGCTCCCCCTGAGGCTTAAAATTTTTGTTTACTTTTTTAGTTTTATAAGCCTCCTCTATGAGGTAATGTTTCAATTTGGAGGAACCAGGTATATAACACCCTGGGCTCAACCTTCACCAACACACACACACACACACACACACATGCAAAGACAGTACCTAATACCACCCAGGATTTGAGTAGCAGAGCAATAAAGGATGGCTAAGAATGAGTTCTTTTAGCCCAAGGTAACTGCAGAGTTGGGTTCTCTGCTTCTATTATTGTCAAGAGTTATGTCATGCCTGTGTGTTGGATATTAAAGACCCATTTCCAGATGGGAAATTTACTGGGGGTTCTATAACAGAGCTGTACTGGCAGCTGATCATGATGGGACCTGATTTCCTGTCCCTCACAGTAAAGCCTGTGCTTCCTGGCATGTCATGCAGTCCTCTAGTGGTCATTATAAGGTCACTTACCATGGGCATCTAGACGGCTTAGCTGCACATTTTAATAATTGCAATAGGAAAACTATGAATGCTTGACATTCCTTTTGGGAAACCTTTGCCTGGATATGTTTGCATCAGTACCACAGATGGCAAAGTGATTCTTTGCCTTCCCCATTAACCATCTCAGGAATGCTCATACCAGCCACCAAAAAGACTTCTCCATGGGACTGAAGAGATAATTAGGAGCACTGGCAGCTCTTCCAGAGGTCCTAAGTTCAATTCCCAGCAACCACATGGTGGCTCACAACTATCTAGAAAGAAATCTGGTACCCTCTTCTGGTATGCAGGCAAACATGCAGGCAGAACACTATATACATAATAAATAAATAAATCTCTCCAGACTCAAATCTGACATTTCTAAGAGCATGTCCTATACATATTAGGTCTGGTAGCACCTTGACACCTGGGCCACAAAGGGAGATACTAAGCCATTTTACCAGCCTGCTCTTGTCTATGCACATAGACAAGACATTACAGTAAGTTTAGTGTCTTCATTGTTCTCAATCTTACATTCATTCAACTTCTAGAAACTCACAGACATATTTATAGGCCAGTTGCATTGGCAACTGAGTGTTTTTAATAAATATATGTGTGTCTGTTTGTATGTGTGTGTGTGTATGTGTGTTTGTGTGTGTGTGTGTGTGTGTGTGTGTGCTTTTGCAGTGCTGGGAAGAAAAGCCACTCATGTTAGAGAAGCGTTGCACCCCTGATATATTTCTCCAGCACCCAACACAATATGTTTGAAGTCAGGAGCTATGTTATCATCTTTCCAGCAATCACAGAATTTATGTTCATTCCTAATAACCACCTATATATTCTTATATTGTTCAAGTTCTCATGAAAAAATATACCATTGTGTAAGCTATCTCCTGATGTGGTCAGTGGGAGCGAGGCAGGCCATTTGGAAGGGTCTCAGCAAGAATGAGACTCAGACAAATTTATTTCAAGCAATCAGGCTTTTTATACACTTATCAAAATAGAATACAATGCGGTTGCCAGGATATAGTGGTGGCTGCAAGCTAGACAGGGCATATAAGATTAAAGTCTAAGACTAATTGTTCTGCCAAGCTTCTACATGCTGTGCCAACTGCTGTGGCATGCAGATTCACTCAGAAAGTCTGTGTGCTTCACTCCCTGAGGAGTGCCTTGGTTTCTCAAGAACGGAAAGGCAAACAGAGCTTCAGGAGTCGTGGACTCAAACCTCAGAAACCATGACACACGCCTTTCAAGGCAGCTAGACCAGGCCAACTCCTGATTCCCTGCACCATTAAATTTGGCAGCAAATACTGAATCTGTTCTTTATTTTATGTCTTCTCATGAATCCATCTCTCTCCCTCCACCCTTTCCTTCCTTGCTCCACTCTCTCGCTTCCTCTTTTATTGTCTCTGGTTTTTTTTCTTCAATGATTAAGGACTGTTTCTATAATACGTTTAGTGCTTGAAGACTCTGGAGAATTTTGATTTCTTTTTGCACAAGCTTTAGTGCTTCCCTCATAAGTTGATACATTCTTTGTTATCCAAGTTTGGAATCCGCTAATACATTTCATTCATAGTCTAATAACAAGTTCCTTTTCACCATTCGGCTCAATTTCTAACAGTCCATTCAAACCACTACCAACAGTCAGTCTTTCCTTATGGTGCTGGGCCAGCAGGAATGACCCCTCTGTTTGTCCTTGGGCTGCTCCCATTTTAATGAAAGTCTCTTAGAGGGAGATGATGTCCCCCCAACCACCCAAACTTCATATTCTCAATCCTAAATGTTATATTTTGTCCTAAAAGAGTCCAATACACTGCTACAACTTACACTCAAAGTCACGCTAGGTAATAGTTAATATCTCTGTCAAAAATAATTATGTATTTCCCATCTAGGTCTTTTACAAAAGATGAATCGTATTAGTACTCAAGACTTTTTAAAATGTTATTATCTTGGTGAGCTTCCTTCAGTGTGATAGAATACCTGATTGATGTAGGCCTCACCATGAAATGTTCCGATCACTGTAGGCCTGGAGTTTAACCCAGATGCTCCTGTTTTCTATCCAGGACTCTAAAAAGACTTTAGAAATAATAGCAAAACTGATATTAATTCATCCTGTCCTAGTTTCCAAGACAAATAGAAAGTTAAAAATCTATGTTTAGCTATTAGCCAATCCGTGTGATTCATACCACCCATTACCTCATTTCCTGCAGAAAAACTTTGAACACAGAGCTATTTATTTGGAGGTAAGTAAGAAGAAACACCCATTTCCTGCAGTATTTGAGCTTCCACACATCAGACCATATTTTAAACAGTTATCACTTTCTCTGGAGACTAAAGTACCTTGTAGCATTTTGTTTTCATTTAATTTTTATTTATTTAGGTTTTTTGAGACAGGGTTTCTTTGTAGCTTTGGAGCCTATCCTGGCATTTGCTCTGTAGATTAAAGTGCTGGGATTAAAGGTGTGCACCACCACCAGCCAGTTTTGTTTTCGTTTAATTTTTAAAAGTTAAATGTATTGTGCAGACACATACACACACGCGCGCGCACACACACACAGACACACACGCACGCACACACATACACATACACACACAGACACACACGCACACACACACGGAAGTCAGAGGACAGCTCTAGGAGTCAGTCCCCTCCTCCCATCACGTGGATCCTAGGACTCGGGCTCAGGTCTTCTGGCTCGGTGGCAAATCCCTTGACCTGCTGAACCATCTCACCAACCTTCGTTTCCCTTTCCTTGTTATCTTCGGTACCCTTTCCCTGAAATTTTCTGTTGTTGTTATAGTTGCCTAATACTTATTAGTTAAGTCATTTTCACGCGTGTATGATTATTTTTGAACAGCAAATGGATCCAGAATGCACTGTCCCCAAATATGGGATCAACCAACATTGAAAGAGCAGGGGAAAGGACACTGACTCTCCTCAGCCTGGGGGACCTCATCTGAAAGCTCTGTCCCACTCCTGGTCTCTGCAGACGCAGGGGCGAGGACAATCTAAATGATGTGTTTATCGAAGTTATTCTTTCATCAGGGAAAAACTCGGGAGTCAGCTATTGGGATACAAACTCAATAGATCAAGAAAGCAGTGGAGAAACGAAGGGCTGACCCTCGAAATCTCCCTAAGCCCCTCCCTATCTCTTACTGTACCTCTTTATCTAGTTCTCCAAAATCTCTCTGGCTAGCTCCGGTCAGCTAGTCATGGACTCCGCCCTCTGATTTAAGGTCTAACCTTATTAGCTGTCTCAGATTGTCAGTGCGAATGAATATCCACAATTGGCTTTGTTAAGTCCCTCGGCTGACCATCATTGGATCCCAGCTATTGCTTCCTCACGCTTCTCTGTAACTAGTGACCTCTTTATCAAGACTGGGCCGTAACCGACAAAGGCGTACCTTTTTGGTCTTTACTTCTGAAGGCTCTTCTGTGAGAGAAAACATATCAAATACATTTTCCTCCATCTTTTTCTCTCCTTCCCTCACCCTATCCCGTTAAATTTTCTTTAGAGGTTTTATTTTTATTGAATGTCTATGTGAAATGAGAACCCACAAAAGTCTAACAATTTATTAAGGGGTTCAGTGGCCACTGCTGGTCCAGCTGCTGCTGTCCCATCATTCTCCCAAGGGCGATGAGGACCAACCGCAGGGCTTGCTCCGGTTCCGACCACCCTAGAGAAAGCAGGTGACTCTGCTCTTCTATTTTATCCAGTCACAGCTCCAGAGAAAACCACACCCATAGCAAATCACCCAAAAAGTCATGGCTAAATAGACAGAACTCCCACAGCATTTATGAAGTGCATGTCTGTACCTATGCCTGAACACCAGCTGTGTGCAGTGCCACTGGAGACCAGAAGGGGGCAATGGATCCCTTGGAACTGGAGTCAGGCAGTTGTGAGCCACCATGGATGGTAGGAATTAAACCCAGGTCCTCTGTGAAAAGCAACCAGTACCAAGCCACTTAGCAGTCTTTCTGCCCACTTTTGATTTCTTGGAAGTGCTAAGGGACCATCCCAGAACCTTGTTACCACAAGATAAGCACTCTACCACTGCCTGTACCCGTGGTCCTGCTCTTCTGGTGTTAATCCAACTGTCCTATCTTATGAGGACATTTTTCACCTCTTACAAAGCATGTTTACATGACAATTTTCATCCCTTACAAAGCATATATGTGTACAATTTGGACTGTGTGCCTTCATTAGACCCTAACAGATCAAACCAAAATGGAGTCACTTGTGCTAAAATTCTATTAAGGTATAACTGCTTAACTTGCACGGAAATGGGGAAGAGGGAAGAGAGAGAAAGAGAAATGGGGGAGAGGGAAAGAGAGAGAGAGGAAGAGAGAAAGATGGGGGAGAGGGAAGGGAGAGCGGGAGAAAGAAAGAGAAAGAGAGCATGTGCATGAGAGTGCTAAATCCTCCGACAGACCTTGAAGTAAGGAAGTCCCTCTCCTTTAATTTAGAAGGAAAGTAATTTTGACACAACCCCCCTGTTTTCCCCTTCTCACTGCTTCTTTAGTCTTCTGTCTGTGGGAAACTCCCAATCTTCCCCTGGTTCCCAGGGTTTCCTGTTTATGACCGGTTCTTTGCTGAAACTTAATTTATTTTGTCTTAAGTTTTTTCTTTTTTGTTAAACAGCATGAATATACACTTAAATATGAAGTAGTTACTTTGGTTAAATACTACAGTAACTAATGATTTTCTTTAAAAAAATTTCCAGGTCAATCTATAATTCAGTTATTTTCCTATCAGAATGTTAAAATGATACCTCTTTACTGTGAGATTGTGTCTCCCAGAAATTTCAGAACCTACACCCAGAAAGTCTCATCAATATGGCTGCCCAAACATGAGCTGAGCAAGGAAGACACCAATGAACGCGCCAAATTGGGTGGGGAAAAGCCCATGAGGCCTCAACCCCACACAAAGAACTACAGGCAAAGAAAGCAGGAAAGTTGGTCCTCCCCAGGGAAGAGCACACCAATTGGTTGTCCAGCCTTGAAAAAAAATATGACTGACTTTATATGGATGCAACAGGTTATATTTAGGAATATATATATGTCTCTACAAATGCATATATGCATACAATAGCAATTGATGAAAAGAGAATTTGAAGGAGAGTGGGGAGGGGTATGTGGGAGGGTGTGGAGGGAAAATAGTAAAGGGAGAAATATAATTAAATTATAATCTCCAAAAAAAGCTAAAAGCTAGGTCTTAAAATGCCGTCTGTCTGACCCCTTCAGCTCCTTGCCCCCAGTGTTTCTCCAGAATGCTTTTGGCATTGCTGTCTTTGTGGGTGTAGTCCTTTGAGACACTGTGATCTGCCACTTCACAAACACTTCTTCCTTACTTAACCCCCTCCAGTGTGTTAGGCTGAAGTAGGGGAATTAAATGCAGAACTAGGTTTCATCCTGAGAGAGCCATGCTGGACGGTGCGGCTCGTGAGCACCACAGTGAGCAGTCTCTGTACTGGTTTACCGACAACTTCTCCACTGCTAATTCCAAAAGTTCCTTACTTTTTAAAAAGCCCATTCCAGTCTTACCTATGCAAGGCTCTTGAAGAAGGTCCTTTCTGTCAAATTGACTAATCTTCTTAAGAGGGGAATGGTGATGCTTTTGTGTAACCCCAGCATTCTGGAGGTGGAGAGGAAGATGGGGAGTCCCAGGTTAGCTTAGCTATAGTGAGTTCCAGATTAGCTTGGAATTTGTAGTGAGGCCCTGTCTCAAAACAAAAACTAAAACAAACTCTTGAATATTTTACATTGGTCAATAAATAGTTCATTAATCATAGAAAACCTAACAAAAGCCCAATTTATGTGAAGCTACCTTTGAATTCATTCATGGATTTAGATGTGAAAGCAACATTTTGAAAATATCTCCCAGTTCTGATTCAGTTCCTCCTTCAGAGCCATTTCTAAGCAGGGCAAGAATATAGATCAAATTTGCATTTGAAGATTGCCCCTCTGGTGGTAATGCTGACATCATTCGGCATGGAAGAAGGCAGGGGAAAAAAAAATAAGAAAACTGATTAGGGGGCCAGACAAATTGCCCAGGGCAACAAGAGATCTCAACTTGGGAAGAGTTCTTACTTTTTAATATTTAATAGCTGAATAGGCAGATCATTTAGACCCACATAAAAGCAATCATAAGTATATGCAAAGGCATAGAAGAGTAATGAAGGGTGGTACCCAGAACGAAGGATGCTGGACATCCAGAAAAGATTCTATAAGGATGCAGCATACAAGATGAGCGTGAAGGACAAGACTAGAAGTAAAGCAGGGTGGCAGGAAGGGGTCAGGTTTCAGATGGAGGGGGTGACATGGTTACAGGTGAGAGGCTGGACAGAACACAGTACATCTGCTGACCTGTAAGAGTTTGCCTTGACCAGAACCACAGCTGAAAATGGCTGGATACATCTTTACCCACAGAGGGGAGTCTGGAAAAGTAGGCTGAAGATAGATTATGAAGGCCACCACATAATACCTGTCTTAGTTCGGGTTTCTATTGCTATGATCAAACACCCTGGACAAAAACAGCTTGGAGAACAAGGGATTATTTCATTTCACAGCTTGTAGTCCATCATCCAGGGAAGTCAGGGCTTGGACTCAGGGAGCAAGGGAGGTGGGGGGCTGATCCAGAAGCTGTGGAGTGTACTGATTACTGACTTTCTCTTCATGACTTACTCATCCTGCTTTCTTACAGCACCCAGGACTACCAGCCCAGGGGTGGCCCTGCCCACAGGGAGCTGGGCCCTCCCACACAACATCAACCAAGAAAATGCACCACAGGCTTGCCTATGGGCCAGTCTACTATGGGCATTGTTTCAATTGATGTCCCCCTGCCCCAAACGACTCTATCATGTGTCAAGTTGGCAGAAAACTGGCCAGCACAACACCCCACATCATTTTAGACTTAACCTGAAAGCCATGGAGTCCTGTGGTGGAAGTCAGCAATCTAGAAAGAAGCTTCTAGTCGCTGTAAAAGAAACAGAATATCAGGGATGAAGGCTTGAACTGGGTGTGGTAATGAGGGAGGGAACTTGGATGTGTACCGGAGAAGCCCTGAGATGCCAGGATTGACCAGATCAGTGTCTGACCATGTGGAAGGAGCTGGAAGACAAGACTGGCCTTCTGGCTTCTTGGGTGAGCCACACAGTATATCATGGTGTTATTTTCCCAAATGAGAATATGTTTGAGAGAGAAAAGTGAGTTTTATGCTAAATATGTTGCACTTGGACAGCCTGCAAGGCATCATTGAGGAAATGTCCAGTCCGGAGTCAAATGAAGAAGCTTGGAGAAGGTGCAGTAGAGATGTAGATTTCTGCCCTCTGCACCCGGCACGTAGGTTGGCCCAATTCCTAGGGGAGGGAGCAATAAGTCAGAGCATATGTAACAGAAAAGGAAAATAGTAGAGACATCCGTATTTAAGCAGCTGGAAAGCCAGAAAAGGAGGATGTTCCACAGAAGTTCCACCTCAGCTCGCCTCCTCCCACTCCAAACGCTGCCCCCTTTCAGAAAACTCGCCAAGGGGCAGCTTCCCTGGCCCCCCCAGCTGCTCTACAGGGTGTTTAAGCTCCAGTCAGTAGACCTGCTTTGGGATTTCTTCTTCACCTGGGAGTGCATTGCTTAGATTAAACCTGGTTCCTTACTTTTAATTAGGCTCGATTTGGCTTACTGGCACATGTCGGCAGAGAAACCCACACCAGGGATTCAAAAATATTACAGAGCTGGAGAATAGAACCCTTGAAGATAAAGGAGAGGAAGGCAAAATTCAGCAGCCTGGAAGGTTCCCTAGACCTAGGAGCAGGTGACCTTGGCAAAGTAATTAAGTGGAGGAGGAAGCCAGGCGGCGGTTGACTGAGGAATGCTCCAGAAGAAGGCAGTACAGACACAGCCTTTGGAATTTCTGTAGGTGGAAAGGAAGACCGAGGACAGAGCCACCTCTGAGGATGCAGAGTACCTAAGGGCCACTGATGGCCAGGAGTCCCACCTCTGAGGATGAAGAGTGCCTGAGAGCCACTGATGGTTAGGATGGTTGGGCATAGCTAAAGTTAGAGTCATTGAAAATTAGCAACCTTCTTGTAAAAGGTGCTATGCCCACAGCCAGCGGGCAGAGGCATGGGTAGCCAAGAGGGTTGACTTTTCCTCCTTGCTGAGGTTCAGCCTCACAGTTTGTTCCAGATTGGCTGATTTAGAAAGCAAGGAAAGAGGGAGAGAATCCAGGGAGGATGCAGCAGTCACTACACCTAAGTGTTTAAACATTTTAGGAATTCCACAGACAATCACACCTGGTCAAACAAGTTTACTTGTCAAAGGCTTAACAAAAGGGACTTTGGGGAAGGAAGTGATTTTCAGGCTAGTAGGCACACAGTCATTGAATCTGTCTGTAAGAAAAGAAATGGCTGAATGTCTCAGAGTGGAGAAGTCAGTAGAGGAGGCTTTGAAGGCCTGCCCCAGGGCATGCACACGTGCAGTGGAGTATAGAAATGACCGGACAGAAAACAGGAAGAGCCTGGAGAGAGGGTGGGTCCGGATCCTGCGATTCCTAGGATTGAGCAGCACCAGAGGAATTAGCCTGAAAATCACAACCAGCAGAGGGGGTCATTTAATAGAAGTCTGGAGACGATTGGGAGGCCTAGAGCAGCAGTTCTCAACCTGTGGGCCGCGACCCCCAAAGACCATCGGAAACTATGCGTTTACATTACGATTCATAACAGTAGCAAAATTACATTTAATGGAGTAGCAACGAAAATAATGTTCTGGTGGGGGGGGCATCACAACATGAGGTGTTGCAGCTTTAGGAGGGTGGAGAAACCCTAGCCTAGAGGAAGTGACTGTGTCATCGCAGTTGTGGCGGAGAAACAAAGGAAAGAGAATGAAGATGTGTAAAGGTCTTTCCCTGAGATCTCTTCAGCCTCTCAGCAGCAGGTACAGAAGCTGAGAAAGTGACCCCAGGGCAGGTCTGGGGTTAGGGTTTCTCCAGAGCATGTGATGAACAAGTTCCCAAGAGGGTGCAGGGTATTCCTGCGAGCTCCTAGGCAGGGAAGGACATGAATGCCAGAAAGGATGACTGAAGTGGGTAAGAAAATGCCATGGGGTGGAAGAATGAGTACAGCTGGGAGGGTCTAGGTGTTATCATTTTGCTGACCTTTCCTGTCACCTGGGTACCCTGTCCCTATAAGAGACAAGGTCCCTCCCCCAATATTCCCCTCACCCAAGCCTGGCTACCTAAACAAGCTGATCTCGTGCCTTCTCTCCATTCCCACCCCCTCTGCCCCCCTTCTGAAAAGGTAACTACTGCCTCCCTTTCTCTCCCTCCCTCCTTCACTCCATAATCCCCTTACTCTTTAAATAAACTCTTTACCCAAGCTCCACATGGTGTATCTGTCTGTCTCTCACCAGCCTGGGGATGTGCCTCCATGAATCTTTCACTAGGGAATGACAGACTCCAGCATCTTGGCTAAAGGGTGGCTAAAGGTGTAATATTCTATCTCTTTAAGAGACAAGCCATGCCCACTCCCTTCCAGCTTCCAGCCTTAGCCCCCTCTCTCTCTCTCTCTCTGTCCCCCCTCTCAGAGAGGTAGCCTCTCTCCCTTCTCTCTTTTTCTCTTTTCTCTCTCTTTCTCTCTCTCTCTTTCTTTCTTTCTTCCTTTCTTTCTTTCTTTCTCTCTCTCTCCCTCCCCTTCCCCCTTTCTGCCCCTCTCCCTTCCCTTCCATAACCACTAAATAAATATTTAACCTCCACTCTGTATGGTGTATCTATGTCTGTCTCTCACCCGCCCTCAGCAGCCAGCTGTGGCATGGTGCAGCTTTTTCAGTTCCAGCCTTTTGCTCCCTACCGCAGCTTGTGGCAGGGCAGCTCAGCCACAGGGCGGATCACACCTCTAGGTCTCTCTTATTAAGCTTAAAATCCCTGCAGCTCCAAAACTGTAACTTTTCCATACAACATGTGACTGCTGCCATTTTGACTGGGGTCAGGTGACCTCGCTGCCATCTTGTCTGAGAGCCAGGTCAGGTGACCAGGTTCTCCCATCTTTACTGAAGTATACCCTGCCTTGTCCCCCAGTTAGCTTATGTTTTTGTCTCTAAATTCCTCTTGCTGACTCTGTTGCATGTGTGTTTTATGCAGTGGCATGCCTTTGGTAGGGCCCACCAAAGCATCCACTTTGCCCAATTCCTGTTCAGTCTCTCTGTGTGTATTCATACATGTAACTTAAATACACCTATGCTTAATGTTATAATTGTTCATTACATCTCATTTCAGACTACAATAAGTTTCATGTTTTAAACTGGTATGTACTTTTAAGTCACTTACAAAATACTTTATATTTAATACATTAAGCTGTTCTCTACTATTGTCAGTTCTGCTGTTAACCTTCTATTGCAAGCAGTTTTTTCTTCTTTCTGTCATTTTATGAGTGTAAATCTTACCTGTTAAGTTGAGAGCCAATGTGGTCAAGCTCAGACCCAACTCTCCAGGCAGATTCTAAACTGTAGTTATACCTAATAAACAGCCCTCAACTGCTCAGAGATCTGGAAAATATGGCATTTATTAAAAAACTTTTCATAACAAAATGGGACAGGTTGGCTCCCAGCAGCAGCACTCTACTTCCTCCAAAGAAGACAGAAGACAAATGGGCACAGAACAATGTCCATCTGCAATTTGCTTCAACTGTCAAGCGCTGACCACTGGGTAAAACTGCCTTTCATCTAAACTAAAGATCTCCAGACATGGACAGAATCGCTGGAATTGACAGCCTAGCTGCTCAGGTCAAGGTAGGCTTGTCTTCCTACAGATTTGTTAGCCCACAGGATCTTCTGGAGCCTGGCAGGCCCTGCGATAAACAGCAGAAGGCAAATATGATCTTCAGCTACCATGCTGAGGAGGGGCTCTAGGTGCCAACCAAGTAAGTTCTCTGTCATTTTTAATCAGTAACTCAAGTAAAAATTTTATCCTTCTTAAAGATCTCTGATGCAGTTTGACAGCTGAGAGGTTTTGTCAGTTTAAAAGGATATCCTCACCAAAAAAATTTCAGTAAAATACAAATACAAGACCTGCAAGTTTTAAAGATGTAAGGACAAATACAAGTTATCAAACTTCTCTCTCATGCTGCCTTCCATAGTCTTAAAAATACTTTTCATTGTGCAAAAGTATCTGTCACAGTCATTCTGACATAAATGTACTACTGTTTATACAATATATATGTCTAAAACTTCTGTTTTCACAAACCCAAAGAATTCTTGTGAGTTCCAGGGAGCCGAATTGAAGGATCCACCTTAAAACAGGTCAAATACATCCCCCTCAATTCCCTGGTCCTAAATTTTTTTCCTTAATTTAACTTTGTCCTCTGTTCTGCCAATACCTCAAACAGGTATAAGAGACAACAGACATTTCCACACAACAAACACTGGACAGGAGCAAATAGATCATGCCAGGATGTGGCCAGCACCCAGCCTTCTCTGGTTCCCCCCAAAGACAACACCCACCAATAAGCAGGAAGAAGCCTTGAGAATCCACCGACCCAATTCCTTTAACCTGTGGTGTCTAACCTCCCACTTTTTATTATATAAAAAAAGGTGGGAATGTAATGTTCTGTCTCTTTAAGAGACAAGCCACACCCACTCCCTTCCAGCTTCCAGCCTTAGCCCTCTCTCTCTCTGTCCCCCCTCTCTTAGAGAGGCAGCCTCTCTCTTCCTTTTTCTCTTTCTCTTTCTCTTTCTCTTTCTGTCTCTCTCTCTCCCCCTTTCTCCCCTTTTTCCTTCCCCTCCATAACCCCCTGAATAAATACCCAACCTCACTCTGCATGGTGTGCCTGTCTCTGTGCCTCCCACCCACTACTTGCCCACACCGCTTGCTGGGGACCAACCAGCCACCTTTGTTTGGGGACCTGCCGCGTGCAGCAAATCCATTTCAAAAGGAAGCTAGTTTAGTGAAGTCATAAGGAGCTGTGAGGCCTGGGCATTTGAAGTAACATCTCTGTAGATACAGAAGACACTTAGTATCATGATAGGACTTCAAAATGACAGGGATGTATGAGTCAGGAAAAGCAACACTTGCTGTTGTAACTAGAATCCCTCCAAAATGTTTTACCATTGTTGACATTTGTTTCTCATGCTCATCACTGTCTGACTTGGGTTGGCCTCTGGGTGCCAGGCAGACAAACACTCAAGAGTTTGAGCCTCCTTCTTTACAGGAGGACACCATCTTGTTTCAAAGATGACCGTAAAGCAATGACTTGAGGAAAGAAAATACCAACTCAGGATATGGACACAAACATTTAAATAAAATACCAGCAGTAAAAAAGAAAGAAAGAAAAATATAGCGTGACCCAGCTGTGTTTACTTTAGGAGGGAAAGGAAAAGTTGTGCCTATGTGCGCCTGGCGAGCAGGATGGAATGGAAACATTTACTTTGTTCAACGTTCTGCAGCTCTCCCAAACATCCATATATCACAAAGTCAGAAATGCTGGCCTTACACTTCACCAACCTGCAATGAGATAAATCTCATTGACATCCTGTAAATCGAAATGCTCATTGTGGGAGTGAGGAATTTCTGATCAAACAGCCCCCCTCCACCACCTTCCATGCTGGGGATGTTTAGACAAGAAGTCTAAGGCATGCTGTGGTTTCTCCCTCTCACCCAGTTGGGAAAGGTGAGCGGTGAAGGTATGAAAAGGACATGCATGCGGTGGTGGAGACTTAACAGACAGGGGATGTGCGTGCTTAGAGCTGAGGCAATCCCCTAAGAATACAGAGGAAGGACTGGAGAGCATCACACACTTTCAAACCCGAAAGCCACTGTCAAAGTTCCAGCACTTAACTTCTATGACACTGTGTGACCCATCCCAGGCTTTTGTAGCAGAACTGGAGTTTGTGTCCTAGAGTCTGAAATCCCCAGTTCCGGCACAGAGATCTTTATAGTTATACTCCACCCACCGCCCCACCCCTGCACACATGCAACTTTCATTCTTCTTGGCCCTTTCTCGGGGTCTTGAGTGTTAGAGATTGAAATCATCCAGACCTTCCTTCTCTCAGGGGAACTTAGCAAAAGTGGATTAAAGCGCTTCCCAAGGTTAACTCACTGGTAGGGCTGTTCATCTTTCCTTAGTTCTGTTTGCTGGTGATCAAATGAAGGTTCAGAACACTGCAGACTCACATTTCCTTTTAACTTGCCAGTCAGCCATGACCCCTGGATGCTGCGGAACACATAAGACTCTTGTAAAGAGATGAAGGGTAGTTTATCATGCAGCAATAGTTGTCAGAATATCAATTTTTAAAAAAAGTTCTCCAAGACTTAATTTCCAACAAATACTATAGGAAAATTGACAGATGATTCTTGTATGGGTAGAGGGTTGGCTTGAGAGGACGTTTGACCGGAGTCTTCCAGGGCAGGCTGTGATCATATTTGTTCTTTGCATTTCTGAGAGAAAGGGCTGCATTATGTGATTACATTGTATGTAAGAGCACACATGCTGTTCCCTGCTCCAGAGGGAATCACTGCCTCTCTTAACTAAGGTTGTTTTGCACACACAAGCATCCTTGAGAAGACAGCCCCTAAAACAGGCAATCAGTGCTTCTGCAAATAGCTCAAATATCAAGAGACGGGTGGAATTTTTTCTCCCAACAGCATGAGTGTGGAAACCCGCTCTCTCCAACTCACCAATGATTTTTATGTCTTCAGAGTACTTAAGGTAAATGAACTACTTGGAAATTCAGACACCAGTTTCGAATTGTTTCAGTAAGGCTTCCAACAAAAAAGCTGAAATTTATTCCACTCCAGCAAGAATAACTCAAAACTGATGAGGATGTTGCAATGCTAAAAACAACTAAAATAGACATTTCTAAGTATTTCATTCTTCTGGAAAGGAAGATGCTTTCTTAAATGTACAAATGCACGTGAACTATTTTCTTGTTTGGAAGGTGAAATGGAAGAGGTGGGCAGAGACTGCTGAATCTCTTAGCGTGTGTGTGCATGTGGGCGTGTGTGTGTGTGTAGAACATGCTGGGAGTTGCTTCCATGTAGATATGTGCAAATCATTAACATGGCAGGATTTTTACCCCTCTATGGTAAGAGGAAAAATCATTAGGAATCTTCAATCTATGTGCATCCTCTGGAACATGTTTATGGTTAGAATGCTTTGTCATGTTTGTAGCAATTTCTTCCTCCAGTCATCAATAATATTAGGCATAACTTGTCATGTGCCCCATGTTCAGGTACTGTCACAGTCTGAGCTAAAATATTTCCAAAAGGGTTTTATCTCTAAACACTTGGTCCCAGCTGGTAGTACTATTTTGGGAGGTTGAGGAAAATTTGGGGGAGGTGATGTCTAGCTGGAGGAGGTGGGTCACAAAAAGGTAAGCTTTCGGAGTTATAGCCCACCCCAGTTTTAAGTACCAGTCTCTCTCTCCTTTCAGGTATGCAGAGATGTGAACAGCAGTTCCTCTGTGCTCCCACTGCCGTGAAGTTACCTACTGCCTTCTCTGCTGCGATGGGCTGAGCCCTCTCATACTGTCAGAATAAATCCTTCCTCCCTCACATTGTTTCCTGTTGGATATTTGACCGCAGTGATGAGAAAAGTAACTCATAGGCACTTTGCCTACTTTATCGCATTTGAATTTTACAGAGGATTGTGAGGGAACAGAGACAAGCAGCTAGAGCCCAAGCAGCCGGGACTCAAAGGTCTGCTCGCTTCAAACTCAGATGAACAACAGCCTCTGATCTGCAGCGTTCTGAAGATGCTCATATTATTTTCCTGAGTTAGTGCTTCCCCTGTAGAAAGTTCCGAAATAGCGCACCCTGTGTCTCACTGTGTTGTGCACACATTGTCCTAAGTCTGTTTTCTAGTGTTTTCCCTTCTACAAGACCCACTCATGAAATCTATCTGGGGAAAAAAATGCTTTCAAAAAACACACTGAACAAAAGACAATAATCTATGAGGTTATCTTTATATTTTTCAAAAAATTATTAAAATTAGAACATAAGACTGTGGTCTCAAGTTCCAACTTAAGTAAAATTATGCTATGAAACATTAAATGATTTGCAAAAGGAATGATCTGAAAGTGCTGGAGAGAATTGCTTTGGAAGATATTAAAGTTAGCAGTCACGGCAGAGCCCAACTCTAGAGCTGTAGTGTGTCTGCTTCAGCTCTGTCTGTTCTATGCTTGACCTTCGGTGTGGGACCTGTGACCTGATGGCTATTGTTCGCGTCTGGAGGCTTCTGTCTTCATGAGCAGGTTAATGCTTCTATAAAAAGGAGCCATAGGAACATGCTCTATTCTGTCTTCTACCCTTTGAGGAATGTGTCCCACACCCCCAGAACATGCTGACTTTAAACCACTTCACTCTCTCAGAAGCAGAGGCAAGCCGCTAGACTTGAACTTAAATTCTGGAGCATGAGAGATAAATTTCTCCCATGAGATATGTTTCTTTCTTTTTTTTTTTTTGGCTAGGAATCAAACTTTGATAGCCTGTAGATGTGACTTAAATAACGTGATAATTTTTCTTCTGTTTTTCTAGTTGTTAGTATTTTGTCTTTTTTTTTTTTTTTAAAGATAGGGTTTCATGTAACAGAGGCTGCCCTTGAACTCACTCTGTAGCCTGATCCTGCTGCCCCTGCCTCCCACATACTGGGATTACAAACCACACCCAGCTAAATGTGGCTATTTGGAGGGATGAAAAATTCTAGCAATTTTGTTCATGAGAAAAGACAAAGATATCAGCAAACAAGAACATACAAAGGGGCACAGCTACTATAAATCTACTGTAAAAACTATAGATAATAAAAAAATGACGATAGCAGCAATTTTTGAAATCTGGGTGAAATAGATATTTTAAGAAAAAAGTAACCAATATTGGATCAAAAAATACATATATGTATATAGCAAGAAATATATAAATATAAAATATATAAATATTTGCAAATTGTTTTGTTTTGTCTTATTTTTATTTTATTATTATTATTTTGATGTTGTTATTTTTTGAGACAGGTTTTCTCTGTGTAACAGCTCTCACTGTCCTGGAACTTACTCTGTAGACCAGGTTGGCCCCAAACTCACAGATCTGCCTGCCTCTGCCTTCCAAGTGCTGGGATTAAAAGCATGTGTCACCACCACCTTGCAGATAATTTAATTTGCTTTTACATATAGTATAGTTTTGATAGTCAAATAAGATAAAATAACAGATGTATTACACCTCAGAAAACTGTTTTATAAAATGTGTGCACATCTTGGGGCTAGAAGGATGGCTCACTGTGCTCGCTGTGCCAGCGGAGGACCTGAGTTTGATTCCCAGCACCTGCATTTAAAAGCAGGCCGTGGTGGTGCATCGTAATCCCAGCCCTGGGAAGGCAGAGACAGGAGGATCTCTGGGTTGTGTTAGCTAGTTCGTCTAGTTAAACTGGCAAGCTCCAGGCCCAGTTAGAGACTCTGTCTTGAAAAACTAGGTGAAGGGCTGGGTAGATGACTCAGCAGGTATAGAACTTGCTGTGTAAGTGTGAGGACCGGAGTCCAGATACCTAGAACCCACATAAAAACTGGTTGAGTGTCACATCCCTCCTTCAATCCCATCGGGTGGCAGATGGAGACTGGGAATCCTGGAGCAAGCAGTCAAGCTAAGACTAGCAGAGCCAGCAAACCCTGGGTTCGGTAAGAGACCCTGTCTCAATATATAGAGTGAAGAGTGGTGGAGGAAGAGACCAGGTGCCAACTTCAGGCCTCTGCATGCATTTGCACATGCATGCCGCATACACATGCAAAACTGAAGATGAAGGGCAACTGGGGAGACCTGGCCCCAACATGCATGCATGCACACATGTATCCACGCACACTACATGAACACACACACACACATTAACATATACCCCAAAATATTTGCAAATCAAATTGGGCAATATACAAAAATTAGTAAATGGTTCAGTACTAGAAATATATTGATGTAAAAGTCCTAATGACGCTGTAAGGAGAAACTTTATGTGTTAATCTTAGCTTATGCAGAAAAAAATCATTAAATTCAGCACTGGCGAGTTTTAAGAAAACTGTAAGGTCTGCCAATGATTAAAGAGCAAGTTCTAATAAATACTTAATAAGCAATGCCAATTTTATGAGAACTCTTAGATCATAGAAAAAGAAGGAGCATTCCCAAGTCTGTTCAGTAAGTTTAGTACAAGTACTGATAACAGAATGAGACAGAGCAGGGAAACTAAAAAGTTTATAGACCAGTTCTACACATGAACACAGATGTAAAGAGACTAGACAAACTGTGTAATGCGTAATTTTATTCACTGAATATATCGCAGATAATTTAACCTTGGGATCTTTTGTCTTTGGCTCTGGGGAATGATACAGTGCTTGGAGCATCAGGCATGATGGAGTGTCCCAACCTGGGAACCTGGATCTAACAGTGTGATTTGCGTGGAACATATCCATACCCGAAGACCTAGAATAAAAGTTAGTGTGTGGGCTCTTTGGGTCCTTCCTGGAGCCACAAGCAGGCTAAGGTCAGGATGCCAGGCTCAAGGGAGACCCTTATTGACAGTGCTCTGTGCTGATCATCACACATTAATTCTGGGGGAGGAATGAACCAGTGGGTCTGTGGGAGCAGGTGACAACAGTTCCACCTTTGCTCTCCTGGACTCCACCCTGTGTGCTTTGGTTCTTGATTTTACTCTGTGGCTTTCCCTGTAGTAACCTCTAAATGAGCTTAACAACTTCCAGTGATTTCCATGAGTCCTCTTACAAGTTACTAAATGTTGGATGTGGGAAGCCCTTCTGCTTGCACTTGCTCTCCAAAGTGAAAGTGGTCTTATGTGGTCTCCTGGGGAGAGGGAGGGGAGAAGGGGAGAGGGAGGGGAGAAAGGAAGAGGGAGAAGAACAAGGATGGGGAAGTGCTTAACCTGTGGGATCCATAGGATACCATGTTAAAAAATTGACAGGAATTTAGAAATAGAGAAGTGGAAGCCAAGTGTGGCTCATGTCTGCAATGCCAGCCCAGGAAGACCGTCATGAATTTGAAGCCAACTTGGATTATGTAGAGAGTTCCAGGCCAGTTTGGGCTACAGAATGAGAGCCTATCTAAACAAAACCAAAAATAAATATAAATAAATAAACAACAGCAAAACCACAAACAAACAAAACCCCAGTAAGTTAAAACCACAACAATTTCAAGGCAGTGACAACTGACCCAATGTGGGCCTCTCTAGGCCTTAGCGTATGTAGCTAGGGCAAACAGTTCTCTGTATTTTCTCCATTTGTTTGTTCGGATGTGCTGCCTTAATACATAGCTTGAACTTTTCCCCAAAGAAAGCCAGAGCATCGAGCCCAGTTCTAAGAGTTTAGGCAAATACTTTAACTTTTCTTCTAGTACTCAAATACATTTTCTATTTGCTGCTCTCATATAGCATTCATTCACCAAACTGGAAGATCAATAAAACTCTTTACAAAGCAATGCTGATTTTATTTTAGGTTTTGTGTGTTTGTTTTGTTTTAGCTGTCAAATACAATGGATAGGGTTCCTATGGTGCATTAATGTGACTATTTGGGAGAATGTGTAAAATTGGTGTGCTATAATGGAGTCCGGCAGAACCACACTCAGAATTGGTCCTTATGAATATTTTAAAAATTGTCTCTACTCTAGGAAAGGTGTTTTGGAACATATAAATGAACACAAGCTTCCACAACATTATTTTGGGGTTTTGAAATAATAGCTGGAGGCCATTTGTTTAATATTACGACATGCTCAGCACGTCTACATCAGTAGACTTTCTGCATACAACCCGAGCTAGAGCTACACTGGATGAAGGAGTATGGGTTTAACTTATATACACAGTGCCTCTGAGGCTATTTGGAATAAAATCCATTGCACAGTAAAATATCCAGATAGATCCATTCTCTCCAAAGAATTCACCTGCATACTATCTCCAGAAACATGACTCAATGAATGACCATACACTGTAATTACTGTTTTGTTGTTGTTGTTTTAAACAGAGGAAATGTCATAGATGGTTTCAGAACAAATGTTTTTGCATGATTTCTCACTGGAGTTCCTGTACTTGAAGCTGCAGACAGTAGCTGAAGGGGCTAGAGGGGTTTGTGGGCTAGCCTGTGTTTGCTACTTTTATTGCCTTTCTGCCTGTCTGCGTGTTCTATAATACTAGGGGAGGGTTCACCAAGCTGTATTCTCAGCCCTCCTTTCTATTTTAGTTCTGAGACAGGGCCTTTCTTTGCTACTCAGCCTGGCCTTGAACCAGCTCAGCCACAGCACACGAGGCCTTAATCTTGTGATTCTCCTGCCTCAGCTTCCTGAGTAGCTGGGATTTTGGGACTGTGCCAATGGGGCCTAGCTGTGCAATTTTTGGTGCACATTATTGTGGGTGATTTTATTTTATTTTATTTATTTTTGTGGGTGATTTCCTGAAAATGTGAGTCCAATACTGTCCCCTTAGGAAAAAGTCAATTTATAATTTATATTTTCTCCAGTGCTATCCCACAGCTAGTAAGTCAGATGTGGATCTCTGTTCAGCTACCAGTGGTACTTGGGGGTCAGGTGGTGGGTGGAGGAGCTTCCTTAAGTTTCCATCACTATTCTTAGACTTGGTCACTGACAGAGGACCTGGCTGACAGATGAAAGGAAGAGATGGTGTAAGGGAACAGGAACATGCTGAAATAACTATCTTTTGACAAAATATCCCCGAGTTTTTCCATTGACTTGTGCCAATGTGTTATGATGCGCAGTTTTGATAACCAGAAATCCACTGAAGCCCAAAGACTCACTGAAAACAGATGTACTTCCTAATCGCCAGGGTTGGATTCTTGGGTTAAAAATGGCAAAGCTTGGAGCAGATGGCTCAGGGGTTAAAAGTGCTTGCTGCTCTTCCAGGGGACCCAAATTCAGTTCCCAACACCCACTTTTAGTGGCTCACAACCACCTGTAATTTAAGCTCTGGGAGATTCTATGCTTTCTTCTGGTACCCACAGGCTCCTGTACTTATACACCCCTACACACACACACACACACACACACACACACACACACACACACAAATATAACCCCCTTCTCCTTCCTTACCCCCTCTCCTCCTCTTCCTTTTCTTTCTCCCTTCCTCCTTTTCCTTTTCCTCCTTCTCGTCCTTCTCTTCCTTTCCTCCTCCCCCTCCTTCTCCTCCTGTTCCTCCTCCTCTTTCTTCTTCTGGAACAGACTGAACATGGATTTATGGAGGGAGAATGAACTCCGGAGAACGCAAGGGCTCCAAGGGAGGAATAAGCAAGCAGATTGCCTTTTAAAATGTCAAACAGAACAATTGTAGAAGTCCTTATATGATGGGAGAAGAGCCCTCAGCTCTTTGCTTTAAACACAGTCTCTTCCACTCTGGGCTTCTTTCATTCTTTTTTTTTAATTTTTTTTATTTTTATTTTTATTTTTTTTTTTGGCTTCTTTCATTCTTAAGGATGAGTGCTGCCAGGCATACAGAACCATTCCCCTGTAGCTGAACATGTAAGCCGTGCTTTCATGGCCACGTTAGGATTGGTGTCTCTTATATTCTAAGTCTTTTTTAAAAATTTAAAATAATGACGGTATCTTCTTGTCATGTTTTCTTAAAGTTCTTTCATTTCTCTTTTCACATTTATACTTTTTAAAAAAAATATTTTCTGTGTTTAAATTTATTTATTTTTTATTAGATTCATTTATTTTATTTTATACATACGAGTGTTTTGCCTGAATGTCTATGTGCACCGTGAACATGCTTGGTGCCCGTGTGGGTAAGAAGGGGACATCAGGTCCCCTGGGAACTGGAGTTGCAGACAGTTGTGAGCTGCTGTGTAGGTGCTGGGAATTGAACCCAGGTCCTCTGAAAGGCTAGCCAGTGTTCTTAACTGCCGATCCATTTCTACAGCACCCCATTTTTTAAATAAAGGAATTAATGTCTTTGGAGGGCATTAGGGCTGGGTCAAGCTTATGTCTGTAATAATTTTGTCTAATTACCCCAGTATTATTGACTGAAAAGACTCTTTTTCCCTCCACTGGCCTGTAACATGCCTTTCTCATGACCTGAATGTCTGTGTGGCTGACTGCATGGCTCCCCTCTCTTTCAGCCTCTTCCTGTAGTCTGTTTCCTTGTACCATTGTCCTCCTGCGGCTCCACGGCCTTGGGCATCAGAAGTCCAGGTTTAAAACACTGCCTGCACCTGCCTGGCCCTTTACATTTCTAAGTGTATTTAGAAACAGCCTGTCAAGTTATATACAAAAACAAACAATATAATCAACGTTGCTTTTATTGACTATTTAGATGCATTTGGAAAGAATTATTCTTTACTGTTTTGGTATCTTCAATCCATGAATATATTTCCCACCAGCCTTTAGGCCTTACTGTATTTATTTGTTAATACTGTCTTCCTATTTTCTACAAAGCAGTCTGGCATATTTTAATAGGTTCTTTTTAAAATTAAAATTTTATGTGTGTGCTAGCTAGTTTTATGTCAAATTGACACATTATAGAGACATATATGTGAAGAGGGAATCCTACTCAAAAACTTACCTCCGTAAGTTTGGCCTGAAACTTACACATGTTTTTGATAGATGTGGGTGGGATCAGCTATAGTGGGTGGTACCAACCCTGGACAGGTGGTCTATATAAAAAGCAAGCTGAGCAAGCCGTGAGGAGCAAGTGAGTGAGCAGCACCCCTCCACAATGCTGCATCAGCTTCTGCCTCCAGGTTCCTGTCCCACCTGAGTTCCTGCCTTGATTTCCTTCAATAATGGACTACTACCTAGATGTAGAAGATGAAACAAACCATTTTCTGCCTAGGTTCCTTCAATATTGGACTATTACCTAGATGTAGAAGATGAAACCCTTTTCTCCTTAGGTTGCCTTTGGTCATGGTGTTTTATCACAGCAATTGAAACCCTAAGAATGATAATGTGTATGAGTGCTTTGTCTGCACGTATGTCTGTATACCATATAAGTGCCTGGTGCCCAAGGAGACCAGAAGATGGCATTGGAGTCCTGGAAAGTGAGATGGTTGTGTGAGAGCCACCACGTGGTGGTGAGAATCAAATTTGGGTCTTCTGCAAGAGCATCAGTCCCTGGAGTCATCTGCTCAGCTCTGGAGTCTTGCATATCTTTAAGAGATTTATTTTCTAGATATCTGGCAGTTTGTACGTTGTAAAAATCTTTTTTTGATATTTGTTGCAACTACACAAAAGTTCAAATAAAATTTTAAATATTGTTTCTCGTCCCTCCTTTAAATTCATGTATTAATTCTTCTAATACAGCTGACTGCATGTTCTTCTTCATTATTTACATCTGCAAATAGTATCTTTCTTTATTTGCAATAATTATGCCAATTATTCATTTTTTTCTCTGTCTGTCCCACAGGGTATCTCTCCTCCGCTCCCTCCATTTTTGAGACAGAGCCTTGGTTGGCCTGAAACTTACTGTGTAGACCAGGCTGGCATTGAACTCACAGAAATCCTCCTGCTTCTTGACTCTAAGTACTGGATTTAAGGTCATGGGGCACCATGCCCGATACTATCTAATTTAGTGCTCTCTCTCTCTGTGTGTGTGTGTAATAGAAGACAATGCTTGTTTTGTAATCTTAAAAAGAAAATTTGCATTCTGTCATTAAGTATAGTGTTAACCAAAGGCTGTCTTGTTTTATAAATATTGCATATTAAGTTCAGAAAATTCTTTGTGGAAATTGTGTTTTTGAAAACTTATTATTACATATTGAATTTTATTAAAACTTTCCCCCAAATGTTGAAACATGTAAATTTTGTCTTTTATTCTGTTAATATGATGCGTCCGTTCACTTAAAACCAAGTTCAAACCTGCATTCTCAGACTGAATCCAATGTGGCATGATAGATTCCTGATTTTTTTTTTAAATGCCACTAGATTCCATCTGCAGTAATCGAACCAAAGTTGAAGAAGGCAAGTTTTTGTTGCCACAGTATAGATAATGGCATATTATCGAGCGAATGAATGAATCCTTTGCTCTGCCTGCGAAGAGTGGGCAATGAGCTCTGGCTACTTGGATTTCCGTTTCTCTGTCTGCACAGGGCTGCTAATCTTCCTGACTCAACCACTTCCCTGAGCGCATGCTCAGAGCCTCTGGGATGCCTGCTTCCTGTCTGACTCCTCCCCAAGGAGGCTCTACGCCCTTTCCTGCTTTACATAACCAGGTACCGAGAAATCCCGTGTTCAATATCCGAGATTTTGCAATGATCACTTGAACCCATGAAATGGGCACAAGTGCCCAGAACACAGGGAGAAGGCTGAGTGACGGCATCAGGATTCCCTTGACCCAGAAGCCAAAGTCCAATATCATATCCTGGCAAAAACTCTAATATGTTCCCTGAAGCTGTCTATGTCCCGAATAGACAGCTGTGGTCGATGCCGTTCATCTGTACTCTTAAAATACTAATCTAGGCCGGGCAGTGCTGGCACACATCCTAGTAATCAGGAGGCAGAGACAGGCGGATCTCTGTGAGTTCGAAGCCAGCCTGGTCTATAGAGAGAGTTCCGTGGCAGGCTCCAAAGCTAAAAAGAGAAACCCTATCTCAGAAAACAACAAACAAGCAAAAACCAAACAAACAAACAAAAAACCGAGAACAACAAGCATTCGTTAGATAACAGATATTTACCTCTTTTCCTCCACCCAAAGTGTGAGAAATGCCTTCAAGTATCAAAGTATCAAGGAATTTATTTCCAAACATTCTGAAGTTAATGAGGAAAAAAATCCTCCTCATTTTAAAATGCTCAGTGTACCGTGGAGTTAACAAGCTGCTTAAGGAACAAAATGGCAAGAACGATGCCATGGTCTCATTTACTAGAGATTCTGCTTTGCCAAAAAGCTAAATTTGTAAACAAAGCACTCAGCCTTCAGTTGTCTTAGAAGGTCAGAGCTCTTCATGACTCTCCTGCCCACGTCTGTTGGTGCCTTCAAACTTCTGCCCTAAAAGTTTGACTTTCGTTCTAATTCTCCAATAAGCCTGGCTTCCTTCCTCTTGGTCTAGCTGGCAGCAACCCTGCCAAGGGCTTAAGTACCACCTTTCCTAAAAGCGCATTCTGACTGGCTGCCTGCTTCCCCTCCTCCAATAGGAAGCACCCCTCTGTGACCCTGTGATTGTTTGTTGTTTTAAAGATTTACTTGGTATTGTTTTATGTGCGTGGGTGATTTGTCTACATTTATGTCTTCTTACCTGTGGAGGTAAGAAGGGGTTTTGATCCCCTGGAACTTGAGTTGGAACAGTAGTTGTGAGCTTCTATATGGGTACTGGGAATTGAACCCTGGTCTTCTGCAAGAGTGATAAATTCTCCTAACCCCTGAGCTATCACTCCAGTTTCTCTATGATATATTTTTACAGTACCTTGAATTTTTCTAGACCCATTGTTCCATCAAATTTTATGTAACTGTCTTCCCTGGAGACTTCAGCTCTCTGGGTAGAACCAGGTTGTTGTCTTGCTTGCTGAATCTCAAGGTCCTGAAGCAGTACCTAGTGTAATGGATTAAGTAAGAATTCTGCAAACCCCCAAATGGCTGCAGCAGCAGAAACACTGCAGGTCCCCAAGCAGTGGCAGTGGGCAGTGGGTCCCGAGAGCAGGCAGTCCCAGGCAGGGATGGCACAGTTCCCCAAGTGGCTGCAGTGGGCATGCCACAAGACCACACCACAGGTCTCTGGAGGCTGCTGGTCCTGGGCAGGGAGCCACGTGGCAGGCATGAGACAGAGACATGGATAGGCTCGCCATGCAGAGTGAGGTTGGATATTTATTTAGTGGGTTATGGAAGGGAAGAGGGAGAAGGAGAGAAAAGCAGAGAGAGAGAGAGAGAGAGAGGGAAAGAGAGAGAGAGAAGTGGGAAGAGACAGAAGCTGCCTCTTTAAGAGGGAGATTGAAAAGGAAGGAACTCAGGCTAGAAGATCAGCTTCCCTGGAGGGGGGAGAGTGGGGAGTGGGTGTGGCTTGTCTCTTAAAGGGACAGGACAGATCATTACACCTACAACACAGCAGAGGCAAAATAGATATCAAATGAACAGTTAAAACCCCAAATTTTTCTAGTCCTTTGAATCTAGGGGTTTATTTATTTATTTATTATCGTTTTTATTGAGCTATTCATTTTTCTCCACTCCCCTCCCTCTCACCCCTCTGCCCTTCTACCCTCTGCCGTGACCCCCACTCTCGCAATTTACTCAGGAGATCTTGTCTTTTCTTCTACCTATATACATCCATATATGTCTCTCTTAGGGTCCTCTTTGTTGTCTAGGTTCTCTGGGATTGTTAACTATAGGCTGGCTTTTTTGTTTTATATGTCTAAAAGCCACTTATGAGTGAGTACATATTATATTTGTCTTTCTGGGTCTGGGTTACCTCACTCAATATGTTTTTTTCTAGATCTATTTATTTGCATGCAAATTTCAAGTTGTCATTATTTTTCACTGTGTAGTATGCCATTGTGTAAATGTACCGCATTTTCTTTATCCATTCTTCAGTTGAGGGGCATTTAGGTTGTTTCCAGGTTCTAGCTGTTACAAACAATGCTGCTATGAACATAGTTGAGCACATGTGTAATTATTCAGCCACAGATAAGGCTGCACTTCCGGGTTCTAAAGGCAGGCACGTGCAGTCAGGCCCTCAGGCACAAAGGGCCCCGCGTGACCCACATGCACACATGCGTGGTTACATCCACGTATGACTCAGCTAAACCCTTGCATGCATGCATGAGTCATCCATCATCTACGTCATCAGTGTGACATAGTCATGCCAACCCCCTCTGTGCATGTGCAGGGCAGCCTTTAAAAGCTGGATGCGCCATTTTTCTCTCTCTCTGCACCTTGATCTCCAGGCCTGTGCACACTCCCCTCTAATAAACCCCTAAGAGGGTTTGTTGGCATTCTGTGTCTCCTTCTCACTCGCGCCAGGTAATTTCAACATGTCCTTGTGTTATGATTGAGCATCCTTTGGGATCACTTTTGGGATCATGCTCAAAAGTGGTATTGTGGGTCTTGAGGTAGATTGTCTCCTAATTTTCTGAGAAATTGCCATACTGACTTCCAAAGTGGCTGTACCAGTTTGCACGCCCATCAGCAATGCAGGAGTGTTCCTTTTACCCCACAACCTCTCCAGCATAAGCCATGATCTTGGCCATTCTGAGAGGTATAAGATGGGATCTCAGAGTTGAAAACAGCACATTTCTTTTCAGATTCATTTATTTATTAAGTATAGAGTATTCTGCCTGCATGTATGCCTGTAGGCCAAAAGAGGGCATCAGATTTCATTACAGATGGTTGTAAGCCACCATGTGGTTCCTGGGAATTGAACTCAGGATCTGTGGAAGAGCAGACAGTGCTCTTAACTGCTGAGCCATATCTCCAGCTCCTAGAATCCTAAATTCTTTATACTCCTACATTGTTAGCTCTGACCCGCACCGGCCACAAGGTTCCCCACTGTCGGTGTCCTAAATCATTCCTCCTCATATTAGGGAAGATTACATTTCTTCCCTAATATGAGGAGGAATGATTTAGGACTAAAAGTCGCTGCTCAGTTCCCAACACAAAGCAGACAGTCTGGGCTTGAAGCCAGTTTTGCTGCTAGCTATGTGGCTGGGACAAGTGACATAATTTTCCTGTGCTTTGGCTACTTTGTTGATAAACTGATGATCCTAGTACCTGTCATAGGGTTGCTATTGAAGAGTCTGAGGAGTTCAGGACAGTGTCTGTGCCTGCCAGGTGATGAATTGGACATTCTCTGCTCAGGGAACAGTAAGTTAGGGAATACTTGTTCCTGTGGCAGATGGCTTTGGTGAGGGACTGTTCTGTTGTCTTGTAGTCTGGTAGTGGGAACACCAGCTGAAGTGGTGGGGTTTAAGTCACTGGTTTCAGAACCCATTTGGGATTCCATTTTTTTAAAAATTATTTTTGTTTTTTGTTTGTGTTTTGGAGACAGGGTCTGTCTGTGAAACAGTCCTGGCTGTCCTGGAATTCACTCTGCAGACCATGCTGGCCTCCAACTCACAGAGATCCACCTGCCTCTGCCTCCTGAGTGCTGGGATGAAAGGTGTGTACCACCACTACAGGGTTTATATATACAATGTTCTGCCTGCATGTCTGCCTGCACGGCAGAAGAGGGCACCAGATCCCATTGCAGATGGTTGTGAGCCACTATGTAGTGGCTGGGAACTGAACCCAGGACCTCTGGAAGAGCAGTCTGTGCTCTTAACCTCTGAGCTATCTCTCTAGCCCCCATTATTGGGTTTTAACAGCCTAAAAGTGACACCAAGCCACAGAGGGTGGAAGTGCGGATGTATTTAGGAAGACATGGTGAATCATCCTCTTTGAATATCTGGTCTGACAAACAGACTGACTGAATCAGGGTTGTCTTTTGAAAGATGAACTTCCTCGCTCTTCATCTTGCTCCAGCCAACTATACTGAAAGAGCAGTTGTCAGAGACGTATCAGGAACCCTGCCAGAACCTTCCCTTCGAGGCTCACAAGACCTAGGCCATCAAGGGTTCCTTGAATGGGTGGAAGAAAGCATTGGAGATATATTAACATGGCCGGCACTGTGGGGTAACTAACTTGATCCCTAGAACAAGGCCCTTCTTAGTAGCCATCTTCTAGCCAAGGTGGCCCCATGACAAAACTCTGACAGATTAGATGTAAGGTAACCATGTGCTGCAATGTCTGGGAAAGGTTTTGCTTTCCTGAATTAAAAAAAAAAAAAAAGAGAAGGGATGGGGGAGGTCAGATGAGAGGGAGGGAAGGAGGAAAGAGCGAGGGCCATCTTACAGCCCCAGGGAAGCAGGTGTGACAACCGGCTTGGGTTGCCCACCTGCCCTTTGCATTAGGGGCACAGAGAGGGGATACAGGCCCCTGTCTGTTGGGGTGTCTGTTGGTTGAGTTTCCTGCGTGGACTCCTGACTAACAACCTTGCATATAGCCCACACTTTCCACCAGTGCCTCATAAACGCTACTTCTCCTTCTGCTCTGCTGGCTCTCTGTTCCTTGTAGGCGGGGCTCTGGGTTTGTTGGCACATGGTAGGCATCCCATAGATGTTTGAGGAGTGAGTATCCGTTTCATTTGAGATGGTGACCTTGTGACTGGTACTACGGAACGATCTCATCTGTTGTAATTGTCTTGCCAGGGATGAAGACACCCAGGAGACCGTCATGCTCCTCCCTTTGACTAGCTGACTTTGAAAATAATGGTCTCCTCACAACTGGAGATTCCCCAAGGGTCTCCTGCTGAGAACAGGAAAAGGCTGACCTCCACACCAGCCAGAGGGAGAGCTTGTCTCCCAGAAGAGATTCCAGTTCTGTCAAGCTTGTCAGACCAGATTCTTGCCTGAGAGATTGGAGCTGAAGCAATGGTGATGGGCAGGACCATGCCTTGACCAGAACTGCTTAATTATGCGTACCTCCTTGACCAAGACTGCTTAATGCATGCATTTTCTGCATTTCACTATTACTTGTGGGCAGATAGCCTATCCCAGTTTGTTAGGGCTGCCAGGGCCCAGGGTGTGAACCTAACAGCCTGGTAATGTCAGGTCTTGTCAGAGAAAGGTGGTGATGCTTCTAAGTGAGTGTTTGTGCTCCTGGGCTGTGATAAGGCCGTGAGCCACAAGCAGACTCCCAGGTCCTTTTGTTTCTGCGTGGATGATAATGATAAGGAAAGTCTTTCAATAGATAGAGAAACTCGGACTCTTCTCTGAATAACAACAATGTGGGCTCTTCCAAGACACGGGATTAGCCTCGATCAGAAACGAATGAGAGGTAGAAAGGACACAGCAGAAGGTAGTGTGACAGTTTTTCTCCCCTTCTAGCCTGGGGGCTCGTTCCCGGGACGCACCAAAAAGCCCCAGACATTTGCTATTTGAAAGTGTCTGCAGCAGCAACAAATGAAGAAATGCGGTTCTTGACCTCCTGGCTTTATTGAGGCTGGTGAGAGGCTGCCTCATACACGCTGGTGGAAGGAGACTCCTTAGATCGTCTTCCGCCTTCCCGATCGCCGGTGGCAGTTTCCATTTCCTTCAGCCTGACTGGCTGCTGAGCCAATTACCCAGAGCCTCTCTGTCATTTGCAGCAGCTGCCCTCCTTCCTCCACAGTTCCTGCTTTTACAATGCGTAGGCCACAGTCTAGATCTGCTGGGGTCTTTGGAACTCAGACCTTATTTCACTTGTGTCTCTCTTTTTCAGTAAGACAGTTTATGTCAGTGAATATAAATAACGTGTTTACATCCACACAACCCACAAACAGGCTCTTAGTGAGTGGTATGTGCTGGCCTTTGTCAGGCCAAGGATGCTTAAGTGACTTAATATAGCGGCGAAGGAGACAGCACTTGGAACTGGAAAGGCACGGTAAATATTCCTGTTAGTACTGAGCAGGTGCTGTGTGCTGTGTCAGAAGCACGGACCTACTGTATACTATGCAGGCACAAGGTTTCCTGTAGCACTGTTTCTTACTCTGGTGAGTGGAGATACAGCCCCACTTAGATCCATTACTTCCTTTACAAGGCCTTCCTCTATTTTGGAGGTCCTGCCAGAAGTTCCCTTAGTTCCACCCACACTGGAAGCAAGCCTCTTGCATGTTTTCACTAGGAAAAGCCATTCAGGTTGAAGAGAAATTGATAAAACCTATGTGATCCCAGAAGGAAAATGTCACTGTGCTGAAGGTTAAAGTTTATTCTTTTAAACAGTTAAGTACTCCACAACTGACCTGTGCCTTTGCATAATTTTTCCCCTACATTTTACATGTTAGCAAATGATTAGTTTTTTTTTTGTCTGCTACTGGTTTGCTCTGTGTGTGTGTGTGTGTGTGTGTGTGTGTGTGTGTGTATTAATATGGACTTTAGCACCATCTAGTGGCATTTTTTTCTTTGTGGTTTCTTGAGTATGCAATACTAAAAGTTGCCATTAATCCAGAGGGAAAATAAATTCTATTTTCAAATTCGATTCAAAGCTGCTTTTTAAAGGATTTTAAAGCTGCTTTGGTGTCCTGACCCCCAAGACTGTCTTCCCAGCAGTTGTGCCTTTCTGTGCTGTCCAGTCTGAGGACCCCAGCCTACGGCTAACCTCCCATGGCAGTGGTACCTGATGATTTTAAGGATTTTATGACCGTTTCTCAGTGCAAGCCTCCTGAGCTAGAAAAAGCTGACTCTCCAGAGATCATCCACACAGCCTGCTGACTAGACAAACCCGAGTTTGTTGTTCACTTCAAAGCTTTGGTAGCATCTCTGCAAAGGGCAAGGCAAATCGGGTATATTGAGAATTGGATATAAAATTGCATCTGGGTTTTTCAAAAAGAAGGCTCGGGATTGAATAAAAATCAGAGTCCAATGTTGATGAAAATATCAAGGCACAGGATTTCAAAAAATTTAGGTCCAAACTGTCAGGTATACTTTCTTTAGAAGAAATGGGTTGTTGGGATGCCTCCTGGAATAAACAACCTAGCCATTTGCCCAGACAGAAGATGTTCGGCACCAAAGCAACACTGACTAGGTAGTGCCAGTGAGTCCTGCTAATACATAGCAGACTGGAGAGTGGCCGCAGCTCCTAATGCCCAGACTGAGTATCGGGGTTGGCTATTTCAGTTCTTCATGGCCTTACAATTAAGATACCATCATAGCATCGAGCAGTGTTAAGCATGGAAACACCACCATGAACTGTCTGGGGATGTGGATCAGTGGCTTAGCATGTGTGAGGCTCTAGGTCCAATCCCTGGCACTGAAAAAAAAAAAAAGAAAAAGGTAAGTTAACTGAGAACCTCATACTCTAGAGTAGTTGCATCAGGGTCTGGAGAGATGGCTCAGCTGTGAAAGGCTAGGCTCACCAATAAAAGAGAGCAATTGTGTCAGGAAGTGTGGGTGAGAGTGCTGCTGAGCTAACAGGGTTTCAAAGTGGTCCACAGTGAGGTATCTAGTTCTGGAGGCAGTGTGACATGTGACATGTGCACAACCTAGAAAAACTGAGTGAGGACAGATAGTGTATCCGTCTCCTTAAACATCTATCACTTCTACGTGTGGGGGAACTTTGAACTCATCTCTTCTGTTGTCTCAAAACAGACTAGCTCCTAGTCATTCTACCGAGCTGTAGAGTACTAGACTGTATTCCTGTCTGAATGCATTTGGATATCTGTTATCCAGGCCTTTCTCTCCCCTCCACACTCCTCTTAGCATTCAGAGATTGTCAGGGTCCGGTGCTAGCCCCCAACATAAGCTCTCTCTGGACCGGCGTGGAGGCTTTATCGGGAGGGAGATTCTCAGTGGTCCCTCATGAAGTCCTGAGTTCACATCTGAAGAATTCCTCTCGTTTTCTCCAAACAGCTTTTATACCAAAACATAAACTGAGCGGGAAATACATCAGCATTCTGTCTCCTAGGTAACCAGATGAAAGGCGTTTTGTCATGTCTGCATCTACCTGTCTGCTGTGTATGCTAGCTGTCACATAGGCTTGAAGCAGCATCTCTATCAGGCATCCTCCAAATTACAAAGAAAGGAGCGACAACCTTTTGTTAGGGCAGTGACAGCCTGTCTGCAGGGCTGCGTGACCACCTCAGGTGGGGCCTATGGCTTCAGAGTCTGGCTGCCACACCATATAGAAATATGGCCCTACAAGAGACCTCTGTTTTGGTTTCTATTCCTATGATATCAATTTTCTTTTAAGTCTCCATACATGAATGAAAACATGCAGTATTTGTCTTTCTGTGCCTGGCCTGTTTCACTTAACATCCTCCAGTGGCATCCATGTGGCCACAATGTCAGGAACTCACTCTCCCTATGGAGAGCACTCTCCTATTTGTATTTACACTACATTTTCTTCATCTCTTAGTCTGTTCATGGACCATAGTTGACTCCAGCTCTTGGTTGTCATGAATAGTGCTGCGCTGTAGGGCCATATTATGCAGGCCCATATTTCTACATTAAATGGCGGCCAGACTTTCAGGCCACAGTTTGCACCTGACCACACAGAAGGTGGTTGCCCAGCCTTTCCAGATAAACGGATGTCATCCCAAACAAAGGGTCAGGAGATGCTAATGTCACTCTGCTCCTTCTTTGTAATTTTGGGAGGTCACCTGGGAAAGAGCTGTTAATTCAGTCTATGTGACAGAGCAGGAAGATAGATAGGAAGACATGGCAAAATGGGCAGAGAAAGGTGTGTGGATGTGACCACACTCATTCTCCCTGCTACCTAGCAAGCAGAATGCTAATGAACTTCCCCCTCAGTTTATGTTTTTGTATTAAAGCTGTTTGGAGAATAAACACGGGAGATTTTTCAGGATGTAAACTCAGGATTTAATGAGGGATCCCTGAAAACTCCCTTCTGATAAAGTCATGTGAGTAGTGTCTTTATTCCCATGCCTCTCCTCTGGTCAGAAAAATAATTTGTGGTCCAGGCTGGTCCCGGACCATGACATAGTGGCACCCTGCAACGTGGGGCTAATAGGTGAACCCTAAAAAACACGGGAGAAATGATCAGACATACAGAGGAGAATGTGAGGAACCCGCAAAAAAAAACCCAAAACCAAAAAAACCCCCCAAAAAGCAAACAAACAAACAAAAAACAAACCTATACCACAGGTGGATACGTGAGTAATGAGCACTCAAAAATAAAGAATAAAATTTAAGGAAGCATAAAATAAAACAGGACAGGAAAATCCGGAGTAAAAATTTGTAAGTAATAATTAATCAGTTATGTGTGTTGATAGCTAAAAGAAGTTAAAGTAGAGAAAAAACAAAGGCAGAGATATCTAGAGTCTGTAGGTGATATGGTTGCAGAGATGCAAATTTTATTGCTTGCCAAACAGGTAGGAAAAATGAAGAAAATATGGCATTTGGCCCAAAAATCACCTAGGTTTCCACTGTAGCTAGCTAAGTTTGACCTGCGCGCAGTAGCCAGCTGACTGCGGGTGAAAGGCAAGCAGGAGACAGAGTAAGTTTAGAGAGTAAATTCAACCCTACACAGTCAGCAGCCAAGAGTCAGCCAATAAAACACAGGAGAGGATTCAGGAATTTTCCTAATTTTATGATTACAAGTTAAAATAAAAAAGCAGAGATAGTAAAAATCCACGGCTACACCTGCTAGAGCTTGTGACATCACGCTATGATGGCAGATTCCAGAGAGCCTGTAAATGATGGGACTTTTAAACTCAAAAAGCATGGCCTGTGCCTAAACAGAATGGGAAATGAAGAACGGGCGCTGCCTGGTTCCTAGTACAGCAGGAAGGATGTCCTATCTCCCTGCCATGTAGTCCTGCTTCAGCTAAGAGCTGACAGGCAGATTTGCAAAAAGGTAGCCTCAAAAGCTGCAGCTTCAGGACAATTAAACATAAATGAGCATGTTAAATATGCTTCTTTTTCATTTCACAATTTTTGCTTCTTTTTCAAAAATCTGTAGTTGGTAGGCACGTGGATTGATATCCAAGGTGGATTGATATCAGTTCCTTTGGTTCTCGTATCTGTCTTTATGCCAATATCAGGCTGTTTTCAGTACTGTGGCTCTGTAATGAAGTTTAAAGTCAGAGATTGTGAGGCATTCAGAAGTTCCTTTATTGCACAGGATTGTTTAGGATTATTTAGACTACCTGAGTTTTTATTTTCCTTATGAAGTTGAGGATTGTTCTTTCAAGGTCTGTGAAGAATTCTGCTGTAATTTTAATGGGCATTTGCATTGAATCTGTAGATGGCTTTCAGCGAGATTGTCATTTTTGCTATGTTGGCTCTACCTTCACAAGAGAATAGATCTTTCCATTTTCTGATGTCTTCAGTTTCTTCAAAGACTTAAAGTTCTTATCATGCAGATTTTTCCACTTGTTTGGTTAGAGTTACTCCAAGATATTTTATGGTATTTGTGGCTATCGTAAAGGATGATGTCTCTCATTTGTCATTTATGTAAAAGAGGAGCATTTTGGGTTGTTTTCAGATTCGGGCTTTGACAAAGTAATTCTGCTATGAGCATAGTTCAGCAGATGTCCTTATGGTATGGTTGAGCATCTTTTTGTATAGGCCCCAAAGTGATATTGATGAGTTTTACTATAACTTATTGCCTAATTTTCTGAGAAATTGCCATAGTAGAACCCAAAGTCACTGTGCCAGTTTGCACTCACACTGGCTGTGGAGAAACTTTTCTTTACCCCAGATTCTCTTCAACATAAGTTGTCATAAGTGTTTTGATCTTGGCCATTCTTACGGGGATAAGATGGAATCTGAGTTGTTTTGATTTTCATTTTCCTGATGGCTAAGGATGTTGAACAGTTTTTGGGTGTCTTTCAGTCATTTTGGTTTCATCTATTGAGAGTTTTCAGTTTAGGTTTGTACCATATATTTTTATTGGATTATTTGTTCTTTTGATGACTAATTTTCTGAGTTCTTTGTATGTTTTGGAATGGATTAGTAAAGTTGTTTTCCCATTCTATAGGCTGATATTATGTCTTGTTGACAGTGTCCTTTGTTATACAGAAGCTTATTAGTTTCAGGAGATCTCATTTATTAATTGTTTCTCTCAATGTCTGTGCCACTGAGGCTGTATTTGAGATGTGCCAGTACATTCAAGTGTACTTTTAAATTTTTCTTCTGTGAGGTTCACTGTGGTTGATTTTATGTTGAGGTCTTTGATTCATTTGGATTTCAGTTTTGTACATAGAGATACATATGGATCTATTTTCATTCTTCTACATGTTAATATCAAGTTATACCAGCATCATTAGTTAAAGATGCTTTCTTTTTTCCATTTTCCTGTAAACTAGGCAGACTTACAACTTAAAAGGAGGACAGCTTACAAACTTTTAATTAGGTATACAATGGCTAAAGCCCTAATTATAATATTCTTATTGGGAGACCTTGAGCCACTAAGTAAAATTCTTAAAGGGAGCAATGAGCCAAATTCCAATAGACAGCTTATAAAAGCTGCCAAGGAGGTACTCAAGCAGCTAAAATATATTAATTATAAGCCATCTATGGCAAGCATGTATATACAAAACTTATCCTACAGCAGTTTTATGGAAAAAATGGCCCACTTTTATGGCTGCACCTTCCTGTTTTGCCAGTTAAGATATTTAACTCTTAATTTAAAGCAGTAGCTTATTTAATACAGAAAAACAGGATGAAATCTAGGAGATGTTTTAGCAGAGTACTGACTATGATCAATGTTTCTTATACTAAGCAATAGATTAATTGATAATTTTAAAATAATGATTCTTAGACAAATGCGTTTGCTCAACTAAAAAGCCAGAGTAATAATCTTTTCCCAGTTGATAGTTGCTATTTGCACAGCTATATTTTGCTAATGTTATAGCTAAAGATCCCTTAAAAATGTTATTCAAAATTTTACACATGGCTCTTCCAATAAAAGACTACATATATGGTTAATAATAAAAAAAATTGTGGAGTGTGCCATGGATCCTTACAAACAACTTAAAGGGATAAAAGCTACACACAGATCTGCTGCAGATATATCTGGCATAATGACACCAAGGTGACTTTTGTTAAGGCAAAGTAAAAAAAAAAAAAGCCCTTATAATAAATTATAAAAAGACCTGACCCTATATTATTTGGGGTCAAGAATGTGTTTATGCTTTTTTTTAAAAAACACACAAAAAAATAAAGTTGGATGAAATGACTGAATATACAGTAAAGAAATGACAGACATGATGACATTGTAGATGCAAACGCCTCCATAAAAGAGTTGGAAAAAGAAGTTGGAGAGGAGTCCTTGATCCCAGTCTTCCACACCCCTACAGAGAAGAGTTTCTAATCTGCAGGACCTGCTGCTACCACTCTGTGCTGCAGTGAGGGACGGATGCTGAGCTGCTTCCAGATACTTGGGACACACACACACAGTCACAGAAGCCCTGCTACATGATGACTACAATTTGCTTGCAGTCTAAATTCTGTTTGCTTTGGAGCCAAATTAGAAATTCAGACTAAACATTTGACTGTTTTAATCTTTGGGACACAAAACTGATTTTGATTAAAATATTGGACCTAAAAACTAAGACCTAAGTTATTCCCTCAGGGAAAGAAAGACTCAATAAAAAATGACTAAAGCCCCTCTTCACTTAAGAGGGGGGCAGCCTAAGGGTTTAACTACTGCTCAGAGACTAGAACTGGTATTTGATAACAGCAATGTCATTTTAAAGCTTTTCTTGCCTTTTGATTAATATGGATTTAAAAAGACTGTGATATGTTAAATTTTGGAGTTATTGTTAATTCCCATTCTAGAATTATGGTATTGACCTGATAATGTTTGTAACTGCTTATAAGATGTTGAGAAAAGTTTGACATGTGCTGTGGGAGCTCCTTCTGCTCCTTCAGGCAATAGCCTTTAAGATATCAGCCCACTTGGGCGTGGTCTTGTTTGCTTTAAAAAGCAGCGGTAGCCGTGTGCTCTCTCTCTTGCTTCCAGGTTCCGGCTGTTAGACTTTGTTCCTGATTGCACAGAGGCCTGTTGTCTGGGACAGTGATCTGTAAGTTTTTTCCTTTTAAATAAATAACCATTTTATTAATCGTAATTCCAAACTGGTGTGAGATTGTTTTGTGACTTATGCCTTCATCTGGCACCCAATGTTTGGTTTTAAACCCCCCTGGCTCGGCTGCCTGCCGCCAGCTTGGCTTGGCATGAACCCTCCCTCAGCCACAGCCTGTACATGGAGCCAGCAGTTGAATATAGAATATCACGCAGTGGCTCTTCTTGCTGCAATTCTTTATATTTTGTCTTTACACACTTCAGATTACCTTCAAGTCCCAATGCACCCTATCATTTGCCTCCCCACGTGGATTTAAACTCCATGCCTCTCAGGATCCACGGGCCCAGACAGTCTCTGCCTGCATGGTTTGCTCTTTTCTGAGCAGTTTTTAAATCCCCCTTGCAACACAGTGCTTAAGCAGTGCAAGTCAGAGCGCAAGTGGTTGCCGAATGTTGCAACCCTTCAGGGCGACTCTTTGTCACATGGAGGCATACGTGGCTTCCAGGTTGCTGTTCTCTACCCCTGGATTCTGGGTTTCTAGTTCCATGTATGGAATTATTTTAATTACATTTACTTTGTTGAACAACTCATATTTCCCAGTTTTTAACAAATACTAAGGCAGACACTGAAACAGGACCCCATTTCTGTCACCTTTGCATTGGTTCTAGTCGTGACTTGGCAACAGCGCCACCTGCTGGATAATACATAATATGGCAGTTTTCATTTCCATTGCAACTTTTACTGCTTTCTTTACTAATACAATGGATTATATCATGGGAGGGTTATATGACATGAGGATACCTCAATTTACTGGTTACGAGGTTTCAGTTTTCTTCTCCATATTCTATCATTAAGGAAGAATATGGCACTCCTAAGAACAATACAATCTTTATGGACTAATAATGAATGGCTAGTTGAAAGGATTAAAATTATTGAAAATCAGAGGTTATCTGAACAAGTGGATACTATGATAGGCAAAATTGACTCCATATCCAACGGTACCAGGAAGTTACCTGAAAGGGTTCATACTGTTGAATTTGACGTTCAAAAGTTATCACAAAGTTTTGATAAGGTAACAGACAGAATGTACCTCCAGGATGGCAATCTACACGATATCCAAGAAAAGTTCAAGGAGGACATGTTATCTTTGAAGGGAAACAGTAAAACCTTGCAATCACAGGTACAGAATGGGGACCAAAAAATTGATACCTTAGTGAAATCACTAGAAACATATGCAGGTCAGGAGATTTAGGCTTTATGAGAGACAATGATAAAAAGATTTGAAATGATTAAGGAAATTATTGGAGCTGGTGAACAGAGTAAGAAGGCACAAGGACAGGATACAACATCAGCACTGGCTGTCAGAACTGGTTTACCCAGGGTTTTAGTGTCATAGCCTGTAATTTACTGTGACAAAGCATCAACTTCTAAAGGCTCAAAGGGAGCCAAAGAAGGTAGATGGACACCAATAGGAATGAATGATCTAAAAGAAATTAAGCAAGCTGTCGTTAATTATGGCTTGCACTCTGCATTTGTTAAGGAAATGATAAGGACTTGGACTTCTAATGTCAGAGCTACTCCCCACGGTTTCTCTCAGTTAGTGTCCTCAGTATTGGATGATGGACCTTCCTTGATGTTTGGAATTTATTTCAGAGAAGAATCCAAACATATGGAACAGCAAGGAGGAGAAAAAGGTTTGGAGGTTTTCCAAGATCAAATTCTTGGCATAGAAGCGTATGCTGATCCACAGGTCCAAGCTCTTTACGACGAAGAAGTATTGTCCCTATGCCACAAAGCAGCCTTGAATGCTTGGGATAGGAAACAAGAACCAGAGAAAATGATCAAATCATATACTAGGGTTAGTCAGGGACAGAGAGAACCTTTTACTGACTTTTTGCAAAGATTAATTAAGGCTCTGCAAATAGGAGTAACAGACCCAGAAGCTAGAACACTAATTCTTGAATCTCTAGCTTTTGAAAATGCAAACTTAGAATGTAAAAAGATAATTGGGCCTTTAAGGTCTAGATCAGCACCTATGGATGAATGGATTCAGCATATAATGAATGTTGAGATGTTTGGCTATAATGATGAATCTTGGGTAGGAGAAGCAATTTCTAAAGCAATGAGGAGACATCAAACTGCCAAATGTTTTAATTGTGGTAAATTAGGACATCTGAAAAGGGATTACAGATGAGGAATTTCTAGGAATAATATCTCCTCTGAGAAAGACAAAAATAGGAGACCTCGGCCTTCAGATATATGTAGGAGGTGTGGTAAAGGCCAACATTGGACCAATGAATGCAGGTCAACAACAGACAGACAAGGCAACCCAATACCATCGGGAAACCCCTTGAGGGGCCTCTTGCAGGCCCCCAAGCCAAAAGTGGCCCAGTCATTCCCAGTTACAGTGGAGAACGTGTCTCACCAAGAAAATTAAAAAATCCAATGCCTGCTGTAAAAAAGCAATACTGGTCTAAATGATGGATTAAATGTGGAGTATGAGTCAAAAAATTCAGTAGGACAGAGTAAACGTATATTTTGGCAGACTTCTATTAATGATCAAAGACCAAAGCTAAGAGTCTGTATAAATGGCATTTTTATTGAAGGTTTATTAGACGGGTGCAGATGTAAGTATCATTACTCCAGAATCTTGGCATCCGAATTGGCCCCTTCAAGAGGTAGATGTTCAGTTCCTGGGAATTGGAACCCTATCTTGTGTAAAACAAAGTACGAGATGGGTTGAATGCATAGGGCCTGAAGGGCAAATAGGAAGACTAAGACCATATATAGCCAATATTGCAATAAATTTATGGGGCCATGACCTGCTACAGCAATGGAATACCCAGATTAACATTCCTGCGGTCCCAGGAACTCATAATTCTGGGAAGGATATAATGAAGTATTATGGAAAAAGGTCACCAGCCATTCAGGCTGTACAAGAATACACAGCAACTAGCAAACCTTTAGAGGTTTCAACAGCCTTACCTTCAAAATGGTTAACTGAGAAGCCAATATGGATCAAGCAGTGGCCTCTAGCTGAAGATAAATTGCAGGCTTTGGAACAGCTGGTACAAGAGCAACTAGATGCTCACCATATTGAAGGATCAACCAGCCTTTGGAATTCTCCTGTGTTTGTTGTAATAAAGAAATCTGGTAAATGGAGAATAGTGACAGATCTAAGAGCTGTCAACAAGGTAATTCAACCTATGAGTGCTCTACAATCTGGAATTCCTTTGTCTTCTCTATTACCAAAAGGATGGCTTCTTACAGTTATTGGTTTGAAAGATTGTTTTTTCACTATACCTTTATAAGAAAAGGATAGAGAAAAATTTGCCTCCACAGTGCCTACTTATAATAATTCTCAGCCTACTAGGAGATATCAATGGACCATCTTCCCACAGGAGATGCTCAATAGTCTCACATTGTGCCAATATTTTGCAAGTCAGCCATTGGAAATAATTCATAAGCAATTTCCTAAGTCTATAATTTACCATTACATGGATGACATTTTGTTGTCTGATTCAAATAAAGATACTTTAGAAAGGATGTTTGAAGAAGTAAAGGAAATCTTGCCTAAATGGGAATTACAAATTGCTTCTGAAAATATTCAAAGAGGAGATTCTGTTAATTACCTAGGTTACAGAATAGGTTTACATAAAATTAGACACAAAAGGCACAAATTAGGAGAGACCCGTTATGAACTATTAGTGACTTTCAAAGATCTGTTAGGAGACATTTCTAGTCTACAGCCAACTGTTGGGATAACACCTGATCTAATAGAACATTTAAACAAAACCTTAGATGGTGATAAAGATTTGAATAGTCCCAGATAATTAACAGCTGCAGCAGAAAAGGAAGTGACAATGTTTGAGGAAAAATTACAGGAGGCACATGTGGATAGGGTGAATCCAAATCTTAGTTGTATCCTAGTCATATTGCCTTCCAGAATTTCTCCTACAGGGATTTTAATGCAGAGGGAAGATACTATTTTAGAGTGGATATTTATACCACATAAACCAAGTAAACAATTAAAAACTTATTTGGAAAAAGTCTCTGAATTAATTATAAAAGGTAAACTGAGACTTTGTCAACTAGCAGGTATAGATCCAGCAGAAATTATAGTGCCTTTTACTACTGATGAAATAAAAAAGTTATGGGAAGACAATGAACCATGGCAAGGAGCTTGTACTAATTTTTTTGGGAGAAATTAATAGCAACTATCCCAAAAGTGATAGACTTAACCTCAGAAAGAGAACTTCTTGGATTCTTCCTCGAATTGTATGTGATGCTCCAATAACTGGAGCCCGTACACTTTATATTGATGCAACTAAATCAGGGAAAGCAAGATACAAATCAGAAGAATTAAGCAAGGTGGAACAAATCCCTCATAATTCTGTCCAGAAGGCAGAATTATATGCCATTCTTATGGTGCTAAGGGATTTTAAAGAACCTCTTAGTATAGTTGCAGATTCACAATATGCAGAGAGAGTTATCTTGCATATTGGAACTGCTGAATTTGTACCAGATGATACAGAATTGACTTCATTGTTTATCCAGGTACAAGACATAATCAGGAATAGGCTTTGTCCTATGTACATAACACACATCCCATCCCATACAGGTCTGCCAGGTCCTCTAGCACAAGGTAATGCAGAAATTGATCAATTACTGATTGAAAGCATGTTGCAGGCCTCAGAATTTCATAAAAAACATCATGTCAATAGCAAAGGTTTAAAGAAAGAGTTTTCTAATACATGGCAACAAGCTAAGGAGATTATAAAGAGATGCCCCACTTGCTCTTTCTATAATCAAACACCGTTGCTTGCAGGAAGTAACCCAAAGGGTACTCAAAGAAATGAAATCTGGCAGATGGATATGTTCTACTTTACAGAATTTGGTAAATTAAAATATGTACACCACATCACAGACACGTATTCTGGTTTTCAATGGGCAACTGCCCTGAGCTCAGAAAAGGCTGATTCAGTAATCACACATTTATTGGAAGTTATGGCCATCATGGATATACCTGCACAAATAAAGACAGACAATGGTCCAGGATATGTATCTAAAAAATGAAACGCTTTTTTGCTTATTATAATATAAAGCACATTGCAGGTATACCAAATAATCCTACAGGTCAGGCAGTTATAGGAAGGTCAAGTCATACAATAAAGGATATGCTGAATAAACAGAAAGGGACAGAAAATACCCACAGAAATAGATTGCATAATGCTTTATTAACCTTGAATTTTCTTAACACTAATGAGAAAGGAACAACAGCACCGGAGAGGCATTGGATAATGGTAAAAACTTCCGAATTGAATCAACCAGTATATTTCAAGGATGTGTTGACCTCACAATGGGAACCAGGAGATGTACTACATTGGGGAAGGGGTTTTGCTCTTGTTTCCACAGGAGATGAAAAATTATGGGTACCATCAAAATTAATAAATATTTGCTTTGAAAAGGAGAAACCTATTGAAACAGAGAAATGACAGCTCATCCACACTGGTGATAACCATACAGGTGTTAAGAAAAGCATTTAGGATGGGGGCAGGGTCCTGTTCTTGTCTTTGCAGGAAAATACTCATCTTCAAAATTTCAAGAAACCCCTGATGTTTGAATGATGACAGGTAGAAAAATAACTATCCAATAAGGATCATCAAGAAAATCAAATATGGTTCGTAAGTACAAATGATACAATGTATACATTTATATATATGTATATGTATGTATATGTTTATGAATATATAGAGCTGGTTTTAGAGTTGGACAGTGGCTCTGTCCTTCTTTAAATCCAAGCATGTTGTTAAAAGAAAAAAGCCAGAGTTTCTATCTCATGTCAAGAGCCGTTTGATGTGGGACAGAAAGAAAAAAGAATTTAGAAAACATCTTTGCTTTTCTTCATACCTATTTTTGTCTTTATCATACCTTTCATTGAATATATATGTCTATATAAATAATGTTTAAGTTTTCCACAATGAACAATGAATTTTCCTGCAGTAATCTTTGAAGTTTCCAGAAGCTTCTCAGTTTCAGGAGGTCCCACTTATTAATTGTTTCTTTCAGTGTCTGTGCTACTGGGGTTATATTTAGGAAGTGGTCTCTTGTGCCAATGCGTTCAAAAGTATTTCCCACTTCTTCGACTGTGAGTTTCAGTGTGGCTGGTTTTATGTTGAGGTCTTTGATTCATTTGGACATGAGTTTTGTGCATGGTGATAGATATAGATCTATTTTCATTCTTCTACATGTTGATATCCAGTTATGCCAGCACCACTTATTAAATATGGTTTCTTTTTTTTCATTTTATATTTTTTGCTTCTTTGTAAAAAATCAGGTGTTTGTAGGTGTGTGGATGGATGATATCTGGGTCTTTGATTCAGTTCCATTGATCAACCTGTCTGTTATTATTCTAATAACAGGCTGTTTTCAGTACTGTAACTCTGTAGTAGAGTTTGATGTCAGGGATGATGATTCCTCTGGAAGTTCCTTTATTGTACAGGATCGTTTTGGCTATCCTGGGTGTTTTGCTTTTCCACATGAAGTTGAGTACTGTTCTTTCGAGGTCTGTGAAGAATTTTTCTGGGATTTTGATGGGCATTGCATTGAACCTGTAGATTGCTTTTGGTAAGGTTGCCATTTTTTACTATGTTAATTCTGCCTACCCAAGAGCATGGGAGATCTTTCCACTTTCTGGTGTCTTCTTCAATTTCTTTCTTCAAAGATTTAAAGTTCTTGTCATATAGGTCTTCCACTTGTTTGATTAGAGTTACTCCAAGATATTTTATGCTATTTGTGGCTATTGTGAAGGGTGATGTTTCTCTAATTTCTTTCTCAGCCCATTTATCATCTGTGTCCAGGAAGGCTACTGATTTTTTTGAGTTAATCTTGTATCCTGCTACATTACTAAAAGTGTTTATGAGTTGTAGAAGTTCCTTGGTAGAATTTTTGGGGTTGCTTATGTAAACTATCATGTCATCATCAAACAATGAGAGTTTGACTTCTTCTTTTCTGATTTGTATCCCCTTGATCTCCTTTTGTTGTCTTATAGATCTATCTAGGACCTCAAGAACTATATTGAATAGATATGGAGAGAGTGGACAACCTTGTCTTGTTCCTGATTTTAGTAGGATCACTGTGAGTTTCTCTCCATTTAGTTTGATGTTGGCTGGTTCTATATATTGCCTTTATTATGCTTATATATGTTCCTTGTATCCCTGCTCTTTCTAAGACCTTTGTCGTGAAGGGGTCTTGAATTTTGTCAAAGACTTTTTCAGCATCTAATGAGGTGATCATGTGGCTTTTATTTTTCAGTTTGTTTATATGATGGATTACATTGACAGATTTTTGTATGTTGAACCACCCCTGCAACTCTTGGATGAAACTGACTTGATCATGGTGGATGATGGTTCTGATGTGTTCTTGGACTCAATTTGCCAGTATTTTATTTAGTATTTTTGCATCAGTGTTTATGAGTGAGATTCATCTGTAATTCTCTTTCTTAGTATTGTCGTTCTGTGGTTTGGGTATCAGGGCAATTTTAGCCTCATGAAAAGAGTTTGGCAATGTTCCTTCTGTTTCTATTGTGTGGAACAATTTGAGGATCTTAGTATTAGTTCTTCTTTGAAAATCTTGAAGAATTCTGAGCTGAAATCGTCTGGTCCTGGGCTTTTTTAGGTTGGGAGACTTTTGATGACTATTTCTATTTCTTCAGCAGTTATAGGTCTGTTTAATTTGCTTATCAGGTCTTGATTTAATTTTGGTAAGTGATATTTATCCAGAAAGCTGTCCATTTCCTTTAAGTTTTCCAATTTTGTGGAGTATAGGTTTTCAAAATATCACCTGATGATTCTCTGGATTTCTTCTGTGTCTGTGGTTATGTCCCTGTTTTCATTTCTGATCTTGTTAATTTGAATATTCTCTCTCTGCCTTTTGGTTAGTTTGGATAAACAATTGTCTATTTTGATCCAGTCTGTTTGGTGTTCTATATGCTTCTTGTATCTTCGTCGGCATATCTTTCTTTAGGTTGGGAAAGTTTTCTATGATTTTGTAAATATATTTTTTGTGCTTTTGAGTTGAACTTCTCCTTCTTCTATACTTATTATTCTTAGGTTTGGTCTTTTCATGGTGTCCCATATTACCTGGATATTTTGAGTTAAGCTTTTGTTAGATTTAATGTTTTCTTTGACTGATGAGTCTATTCCCTCTATTGTATTTTTAACACTTGAGATTCTCCCTTCTGTCTCTTGCATTCTGCTGTTTATGTTTGCATTTGTGGTTCCTGATCATTTTCTCATGATTTCTCTTTCTATAATTCCCTCAGCTTGTGTTTGCTTTATTGTCTCATTTCAGTTTTCAAGTCTTGAATAGTTTCTTTTATATATTTGATTGTTTTTTCTTGGTTTTCTTTAAGGGATCAGCTGATGTCTTTCAATTTTTTGTTTGTCTTTTCCTCCATTTCTTTGAGGGAATTTCTCATTTCTTCTTTAAGAGTCTCAAACATTCTCCTGAAGTTATTTTTTAGGTCATTTTCTTCTGCTTCATCTATATTTGGTTGTTCAAGTCTTGCTGTTGTAGGGTCTCTAGATTTTACTGGTGTTGTGTTGATCTTTGTGGTGTTGCATGTGTTCTTACCTTGTCTACTCATCTTTTCCTCTAATTGTTGTGGTTGGGGCTGTCTATGACTCTGGTGATTAATCTTCTAGGTGCCAGTGGATCCAAGGCTCAGATGGTTGTTCTCCATGCTACAGTCAGTGCCATGGTTCTAGTTACCCCGTTTGTCACTCTGTGTTCCTGGAGGTCACTTGGCACTTCCTGGGTTTGCTTTTTTCTTGTGGAGTTTGCTGTCTCAGGCATGCTCTGGTCTAGGTTGCTGGCTCAGACCTGTTTCTGTAAATGTCCCAGTCTGGATCTGTTCTTGCAGAGGTTCCTGGCTTGGGGTTGGTCCTGCAAAGGTCTCCGGCTCTAATCTTCTCCCTCGGAGGTCCCATACTTGGGTGTGCCAGGACCCATAGAGGACCTGGCTCAGGCCTACTCCCTCAGAGTTCCCAGACTCATGCCTGGACCCGCAGGTTCTTGCCTGTCAGGGTTCAGTGCTAGCCTGGACTCTCAATTATTTCTGTAGACCAGACCCCAACATAAACTATCTCTCTCTGGACCAGCATGGAGGAGACGGGAATAAAGACAGGACTCACATGGTTTCATTGGGAGGGAGATTCTCAGAGATCCTTCATGAGATCTTGAGTTCACATCCTGAAGAATTCCTCTGTTTATTTTCCAAACAGTCTTAATAACAAAACTTAACTTAGGGTGAAATACATTAGCATTCTGTCTCCTATGTAACCAGGTGAATGGCCTTTTGTCATGTCCATAACTACCTGTCTGTTCTGTATGCTAGCTGTCATGTAGGCTTGAATCAGCATCTCTATAAGGCATCCTCCAAATTACAAAGAAAGGAGCAACAACATCCTGACCCTTTGTTAGGGCAGTGACAGCCTGTCCACAGGGCTACGTGACCACCTCAGGTGAGGCCTATGGCTTCAGAGTCTGGCTGCCACACAATATAGAAATATGTGCCTACAATCCACTCTCTCTTATTAATTTTAATAAAGCTTGTGCTTCTGCAACAGGACAGATCAATCATGCCTGGCTTGGGCAAACACCTCTTTATTTACCCAAATTTTCCCATCTTTGGAACAGGCATTCATCATATATGTAAGCTCCTATCATAGGCATCTGGGAAGAAGAAGCTTCAAACCCGTCATTGACTGCTGATCTCTGTGAGGAAAAGAGATTAATGGAGAGAGACACTTTTTGGGCTCTGTGTCTCAGAGCCATACTTACTTGTCAGGATAAACTATAATGCTTTATGAATAATCATGCTCCCAAAGGCTATAGTCTCCTATTTAAAGAAGAAGAGAATTACCTGAGTTGAGAATGCTTCTTTAGCTAGTTTAGTGCAGCTCTTAAATCTTTTATGTTGTGTCAAAATCTAAAATTGTTAACATATGCATTAATTCCCAACATTTACAGGGTGTGTCAAACTTTTCTCAGCAGTTGCAAACAACAACACGTCAAAATCATAATTCTTAGTAATGTTGGTCAATATCAGCTTTCCAGATATCTTTGTTAGTACCATAATATGGGCCTACACCTGCCTACTCCCTAAGAGGTCCCAGACCGCCACCCAGACTCGGTGAGGTCCTGGCTCAGGCCTAGTTCCTGGGAGGTCCTAGACTCAAGCCCAGACCTGCAGGGGTCCTGGCTCAGCTCTACTCCCTTGAAGGTCCCAGATTCATGCCTGGACCTACTGTGGTCTCTGGCTCTGATCCACTCATTCAGCAGTTCCTCCCCTGTATCTGCGCCTGTGGAGTTTGCTGTCTCAGTTCTGCTCTGATCTAGGTTGTTGGCTCAGTCCTGCCTCCACAAATGTCCCTGGTCTGGATCTGCTCCTGCTCCCATGGGGTTCACCATCCCAGGGCCACTCTGGCCCAGGTTGCTGGCTCAGTCCTGCTCTTGTGGAGTTCACTGCCTCAGGCCTACTCTGACCTCCAAGTAATTCTTTTATTTCTTTTCTTGGTCCTAATGTTTTTTCACAGTAACAGGAACATAGCTACTATAGCTACAGAAGTATGAAAGAGGTCACAGCATTGTCCAAGGCCTTCAGAGAGACCTTACAAGGGCAGAAAGGAAAGCTGATAACAATGCCTATGGTCTTTGCAGGTGGTGAGATAAAATAATAAGAGCCACCTTGTGACCAAGGCCGACCTCAGGGTTCAGCCAGGCAATGGAGTTGAGATGATCCAGAGAGGCATAAGATGCAAATAGGGAGGCAAAGTTCTGGACCAGGTCTGGATGGATGGACAGACAGATGGATAGAAAGCAGCTTGAGTGGACTGTGTGCAGCAGTCGAATCTGAGCTGGACGCGGGAGTTCTTTGGGAGTTCTTCACCTGTTGTGTCCCTTGCTTGTGTATGTATTCAGTTAGCTCTTGGGCCTGGTTTTTTCTGTTGTTCTAATGTATTTTTAGAACACTCATGCGCTCACACATCCCCGGCCTACATTGATGTCATATGGTAACTTTTCACTGCTAGGAATAAGCTACTCATCATTCTGTGCCTCGTGGGTGGTGTTGGACAGAGGGTGGCATCCAGGGAGGTTCACAATGAGGCACAGAGAGATCCTGCCTCTGTGTTTGCAGTCGAGCAGGGAGCCTGATGCTATTTAATAAAATGAAGTCTCCCAGGGTAAGGCACAGCAGCAAACTACTATCTTTCATAATAGAGACTTACAGCAGGGCACAGCCTGAATAAGTGTTTAAAAACTAGATAAAGTGGAAAGGGATAAAAAGGTATGGTGGGGGGAAAGGAGGCAGGGCTGTGTATGTGTGTGTGTGTGTGTGTGTGTGTGTGAGAGAGAGAGAGAGAGAGAGAGAGAGAGAGAGAGAGAGAGACTAGACATACAGACAGACAATCAGCCAGTCAAAATAAAGTATTATAAATTTGCCACAAGGAAACCTGCTATTTGATGAGCTAATCAAAATCAAATAAAATAGAAAACAAAAAGACAGTGATCTGTACAATTAATTTGTGGTAATAAAATATTTAAAAAGTTAGAAAATTATTTGGTGTGTGTGTGTATATGTGTGTATGTGTGTGTGTGTATATGTGTGTATGTGTGTGTGTGTCCGTCCAGGGTGATTTATGAAGGTCACCAGCCCCAAAGGGAAGTCAGATACTTCATCTTCTTTGGCTGTAATAGTACTGTTGCAGTTTTTTAAAAGGCCAACGACCAGCAAAAAATAGTCTTTTTTTGCTTTCTTAGAGACAACCTAGCTGGAGTTAGATGACAGAAGAGCTAGCTTGAGAAACTCACTTTAGTTCTGCTTGCTCCCTTGACTAGAGTCACAGATTTCTCTTTCTTCTGAGGTCTCAACAGATCAAAAGGCAGACATATCTTTCTATTGACAGTTCCCCCGACTCCTGATTAAATGCCTTTCCTCATATCTTTGTCTCATCCCTACAAAGGTAAGTGGTCAAGGGTGTAATCAATCACTTTCTCAAAGCTCTGACTACCACATACTGTAAGGAAAAGCCACAATCCTGGCATGGGAAGGATGTGCCGGGGCTGGCCAAGGAGCCAGTCATGACAACAGACATGTGTATCTAACTGTCTGTCCAGTGACCTTGAGAGGACACCTCGAAATGCGCCATAGGAGGAGAAAGTGCAATACATTCATTGCCTGGTCAGAGCTGTCAGTCTCCTAGGTGATTTTTCTTACCAGCACGCTATTGATTAAACCACAGGAATACTTTGGCTCTTTTTTTTTTTCTCTCAGTCTTCTTTAAGTGTTTTCAGTGGCAGTATAGGATGAAAAGGTTTTGACTTCTGGAGAGGTAAAATGGCTTTGAATGTTGCAGCAATACAAAAAATATCAGTGTAATCACATAAAACTGCTTATCTTTATCATTTTTGATTTACAAAAATGACCATGCCATATATCTGGTCCAATCTGATATACAGTGTCCAGGTAACAGAAAAACCTATAGTCAGCAACTTCTGCCAATAGACCTTTCTATCATAATAACAAATCCAGAGGCAGCGTCCTCTGCGAAACCTGTCCTTCCACAGCTGACCTTTGCTCTCACACTCTCCATGTCAGGGTCACAAATGTCCACTGTGCCTCCAGAGATAGGACTTTGGACCCAGGCCAAAGAGTAGGGCAAGACAAAGTATTTGTTCTTCGGGTTTATCCATGCTTGCCAGGAAGCCAAGCTATTTTTTCGTATCTTCACCCAATAGCTTCCATTTCTCATGGTTGCTCCCAGACTAAGATAAACAAGAGCACT